>JAAGNO010018623.1:31476-82115 GCA_033439905.1 Ceryle rudis
ACTTAAAGCAGTTTTGGGAATAGAGAGACCCCTAATTGTGGGAAATGGTCAATAGGGGAAGACTGCAATGGGAAAGGAAGGGATCAGGTCTGAGTATTGAAAGTCCCTGTTTATGCTTGAACTCTGGCATCTGGTACAGCAGATTTGCTGGAGGGTATGTGAAGAGGTTTACAGCACAAAAGCAGAGGGAAGATGTATGGGCTGGGAGTAATTTCTTGCTAGTGTTTTAAGATTGAGAAGATTTGACAGATTCCTTCCCTGAGTTTACTTACACAAAGCACAGGTTTTTGGAGGATGGTATAGAAAAATACTCCAACTATCTGTCTGGCTTTTGTTACTAGAAAATGCATCTGTCTGCTTGGCTGTCAGTCATAATCTTTATATCTAAACATTATTTCCTTATTCAGTCAGGGGATGGGGTGCACCAGGAGACTGATCATCTGCAAGGCACTGAAAGCTTGCATGGTATTGAGAAAAAAGCCCAAACCTCTCCTTTCCAGTCTGTCAGACTGATGGACCAGAAAGGGTATCAAATCCATCAGGCCTGGCTGTGTGTGTTTAATAGTAATGGAATGTAAAACACATTTGGGGCTCACCTGTTGAGAAATTCAGATGAAAGTTTCCCTCAGGATGTCTCATTTTCAGAAACACCAGAACTCTGCATGGTGAGGAGACCTGAAGAAATTCCTGCTGTTACTCAGCATGAGGATTGCAAAGCTGGGATGAGCACCATTAATAAACATCATGTTCAGAAAGTCCTCCTCTCTAGGACTGTGTATACTCTACCAGGCGAGTAAAGAGGCAAAGGGCTGCAAATCTGCAAGTTCTGATTTTGCACACTTATTTGAGATGAAAAGTGGAAGGTTTGAACTCTGAAACTTGAAAAACTCTAAGTCATTATCATTTTTGTTTCTCCAGTTTATCCCTATTTGTCTCACTGAACTAAATCAACATAATCAAATAACCCTGCCCTTAAAATCAGTCTTCTCAAAACTACCTTCTTGCTTCACACAGGCAAAATATGCCCAAGGGCAGCAAGCACTGATGAAGTGCTGGTCATACAGCAGATAGCTGCAAAACCTGCTTTTACTTTAGTGGAACAAGCACTGAAACTACTTTTCCTACCTGCTGCTCATTCACTGATTTTGGGTAAAACATAGTCCCTCAGTTATTCTCTATCACTTGTTTTTTTCTAGCTGGACACCATATGGCAATTTTCTTGTGATGCTTTTGGGCTTTCCTTGTGCTTGCCATGTAGAAGGGACTGTCTCTGCCAGCCCTTTGTGTCTAAGAGTCCTCAAATCATTTCAAATGACAACCACATGTAACATTTCAACACTTACTTTTGGCAGCTCTATTGAACACAGTATTTTGAAACATCACCTGGCACAATTGATCCATTGAGTCCTACTTTTTTATAAACCTGGTAGTTTCAGCAAATAAACTGCATGATTTCCAAAGCCAGAGGGTCACTCTAAAAGGATGTGAGATATGCAGATACACACAATTTTGATTCACATACCACCCAGACACAGGCAGAAATTAAGTTACTCCTTTGTGATATATTTTTTCCCCTGTTGATGTTTCAGACAGTATCTCTGGGGAGATCTTAGCTGGGAGAAGTTGGCTATGGCTACATGTGGAGGTCTGTATATGGGCCATTATGCCTTAAATCAGGGAAGTTGCATTGTTACCTATGGAGTTATACCCTGGAGATACATACAGTAGGTCTGATTCTGGAGCTACACTCCGGTCTGATCCTGTTAGAATGGTTTCTCCTGCCACTTTTGGAGTGTTTGATTCCAGTTTCAGCTATAATAAAACCTATTTCATAGTAAGTATTTGCTATAAGCCCCTTTAAAACTTAAAAAAAACCCAAAAACCCCTAAAAAACCCAACCAACAACAAACAAAAACAAACAAACAAACAAAAAAACCCCAAACAAACAAACGAACAAAAAAAGCATAGCTTGGAGCTGCCTGAAGTGTGGCCAGTGGAAAGTAAGCTCAGCAGACACTGTATTTCACTGCACTTGTCCATAGTCTGGTCAGAACATCACTAATAAAGAGAGTGTTGCTTCAATCTCTTTTGTTCATCCCAGCAGCCTTCACCTCCTCAATATACTATCCCATCCTAGTGGGAAGGAGGGGAGGTTTATGCCTCTCTTCTCTGCATCTAGAAGCATTTGGGATCTACGCAGTCAAAAGACCAAGTGCATGGCCGCACCGATGGAGGCTGCCTGCGCATTAGCATATTTTTAGGGTATTTTTGGCAATATTGCCTGAGCATTGGCCAGAGACCATTCACCATGCACACTTTTGGAGCAGAAAAAGGGGGTTTTAACTGGGTGGATGTGAGTCATGATCTGAGGTTGAGGGAAGTAATTGTCTCTGCTTTACTCTGTTCTGATGAGACCCTACCTGGAGCACTGCATCTAGTTCTAGAGTCTTCAGCACATGAAAGATGAATCTGTTGGAGCAGATAGAGAAGAGGACTACAAAAATGATTAGACGGCTGGAGCACCTCCGCTATGAGAACAGGCTGAAAGAGTTGGGGTTGTTCAGCCTTGAAATGAGAAGGCTTCAGGGAGGCTTTTTGTGGCCTTTCAGTACTGAAAGAGGCCCTATGAGAAAGATGGGGACAATCTCTTCAGCAGGACCTGTTGCGACAGGACGAGGGGTGGTGGGTTTAAAATAAAAGAGAGGGGATTCAGACTAGATATAAGGATGACATTTTTTCCAGCAAGGGTGGTGAGACACTGGCCCAGGCTGCCCAGAGAGCCTCATCCCTAGAACCATTCCTGGTGAGCTTGGATGGGGCTTTGAACAACCTGCTCTAGTTGCAGATGTCCATGCTTCCTGCAGGGTGGTTGGACTAGAGAACGTCTAAATGTCCCTTCCAACCCAAAACATGCTACGATTCTATGATTTTATGTAGGCTGGATGGTTAGTGTCATCCAGACATTGAGTTCAGAGACAGCAAGAGTTGAGAGAGGTGTGTATGGACCCTACTGAACAACACATCTGCACAGGAGATCTCAGGGGGAGCTGAAAATGCATCTTATGCACTCTCAGTCACTACCTAAAGCAGAAGAAGGAGGAGCCTAGCCCTTTTGGCAGAGAAACCTGAACTTGCTCTCGGGGTATCGGTGCCTTTCTGGGAGGGGATGGCCAGGCATCACCATGCTGAGGACAGCCTGACTGGTTTTGGAGCTGGGACAGGGATTAAACTAGTGTCTGCACTTAAGGTTGAGCCTTAAATTCCACTCTGTCAGTTACTGTTGGTCTCTTTGTTGTTCATTGATTTGACCCGCAAGATTTTCCTGTCCTTATTTGAAGAAAAAAAAAAATGTAACTATAGAGTAGAAAAATAAAGGTGGGTGAGAACAGCACCCTTCTGACAATAATGCGATGCCGGCGTTGTTGCATTTGCTGACACAACTCTCTTCACTTGAATGTTCACATGGGGCTCTGTGGTCCCTCTTCCTTCATTTCCAAAAAAGTCCTCGCTTGTCTGCAACTGTTGGTGTAAGCATGAACCATAACCATATTAGGATCAACAGTCAGACTGAAGCTAGCAGTAACACAGCTGAGTGATGACACCCTGTCTTGTGTGACAAAGGCTCGTTTCAGATAATCATGGTGGGGTTTTATTTATGAATAAGCAAATTTCTCAGGGATGAGAAGCAATGAAATTAGCTCAGGATCAGTTTTCTGGGGACACAGGATTTCACACTAATGGGATCCATCCCATGACTGTTAGTGTAAATTAAGCAGTTTCTAGTTTAAGCGCCTGGAGATGTACATGCTTGTCAAATACTAATAGTCTTAAGTAAACAACAACCCTTGTGTGACTTGGGTAAGCCCTGTCCAAACCCTTACATGTTTCAGAATCATTTGGGCCTTGATCTGACATTCACTAATTGGAATAGTCTTTCTGGCAGACTAAATATTTGCAGATTCTCTTTCCCTGGTGGTGCAGGCAAGCACTGGAGTCTCAGCACTGACATTCTCCTGGCACTGTGTCCTGGGTACCGTCCCCAGGGAAAGAGATACTGTACTCGGACATTATCTGGATCTGATTAGCTTCAGATCTTCTGGCATCTGTCCCAGTCTTCCTCTCTATGTTATGTTCTCCCTTTTACTATTATCCTTAATTTCATTCAAATAAAAGGAATATTTTATACTAGCATCAGATTTTGAGGGAGGCTGAAGCATGTCAGGAGTCACTTAAAAGATTCGAGGCAATCCTGAGCTTGTTAATTTTTTCAGGGCTACTTCTATACCCAGAGGGAGGTTATTATAACTTAACTGTGGTGAAGACTCCAGGGTAACATAATTGCCAGCCACAGTTATTGGTTGAGGTGGTCAGCTCCATGGGAAGGTGCTACTAGAATGACAGAGGTATGGTATGACTCAAAATAATTGCTTAATCCCCATTTTGTTATAGCCTTCCTTTATAGCTTTCACTGCCTCAGCTTCCTGAGTGAAAACCAAAATTAATCCACCCCGTTTTCCACCCTTTCATCTGCACATTTTACTGCATGTCTATGAGTTTCCCTCCATATAATAATGTAGGAAAGGCTGCACTGGGTTAACCTTTTTGTCCTACCTCTGAGAAGATGCAGGAAAGAATGGTCAAGCCTCAATACTGCAAGATGTATTTTGATTCTGCCTTCATTTTGTTCCAGGACCTTAAAAACATTTATTTTTCATCTTCCTTCAGTTGCTGCCATTTTTATTAAGGCAGTAGACTCAACATCTGAGGCAATGGCAGTGCTGGGTGCTGCTATTAGAAATGTCATGGAGGATACCAAAGGTACCTCCAGCTCAGCAGCCAGACAGGGCAGTTTCTTTCTGCTCCTATCAAGCTGGACACACAGTGCAGTTTGTACCTTATTTCCACCACTGCAATATTTATCAAAACTGTACCTTAATTTTTCAGGTTGCTAGGGGTAAAATGTAAATGCAGGATATCAATGACAATCCAAGAAGCAATGTGAGATGGCTTAATTTCCATTTTCTCTGTCAGCTTAAGAAGTGCACGAGTGCTTCCTGGCATTTCTCTATTCAGAGATGTTAAGAGTGGCAGAAAGCCCAAACTGATCTCCTGTATAGCAAAGAACAGTCTTTCACCTCAAAACTGGACTAAGCCCAGTGACCTGGATTTGTTTAAAGTATCTTTTCCTGAAGGCACACTAATGACTGGCCAACCCTTTAACCATTCCTTGATAGATTGCCCCAGGCTGTCAACCCCCCCCTTCAATTTACAAGGCTCACTTGCTCGTAACCAACATTTTTTTGGCCTCAGCTCCCAGATGTTGGCTCTTGCTATTTTTTTTCTCTGAGTTGAGCCCTTTATTATTCCCTTGTGTTAAGCTAATATGATTGTAGCTCTTGCTGGAAGCATTGACAGTTTTCTACTCTGAACTTAGAGCATGTCTTACCCCATATCTATGCTCAATTAAGAGAGATCTCTCTAACCGGCAAAAAGAGTAAGCTTGAAGCAATACAGCCCAGAATTTGGCAGAAGAGATCTCCTCTTTTCCCAGATCTATTACTCAGCAACAAAACTGCAGTCAGGTTTCTCTCTCAAGTGGCAACAGCAAAAATTCAGAATGCCCACTCCGGAACATAGTTCAATGTGTACCTAAGAATGACTCCAAGGGTTTTACCAAAATGGTGGGTACTTCTCTTCTGAAGGCAGTAAGATTGGAGCAAGGCTAAGTCCTTGTTGTATTGAAATAATGCTACCCAGAAAGCATTGGGAGAAGAAGACAAATCTAGTACCTCTCTGCATTGAGGTCCCAGCTCACTCTGTGCTTCGGTGATGTCCCAGACAACCTGGCAATTTTGTCAATGGTCAGACAGGGATGGGAGACGTTTATAGTGGGGTTTCAGAGCACCAGGAGCCACATGGTTCTACTTCATAGATTGTCTGGCATCCCTGTACTGGGGAGATGTTTCTCTGTCCTTTTCCCCATGCTGCCTCTCAGCTGCACCTTTGGTGTCATCCAAAGCTTGCTGAAGTGAAAAATGTCTTTCTGTCAAATTCAGCTGGCTTCAGCTCAGGCTTCCAGCATGTGCATGTGTATCTCACTTCCAAACACAGCTACTCCAGTTCAGACACAATGTGTCTGAAGGATCGTGGCATCCATGTCCTGCAGCTTTCCTACTCAGCTATGAGCCACATGGATAAGGACTTGACACCTTGAGTATGGGCCATCACCTGTCTGGTGTGTGGCTCCTTCCAAACTGCCAGCATTAACATCTTGTCCATGTGCAGCTGCAGTCCTGACCAGCACAGAAGTGTGTTTGTGTCAATTGGGGCTGAAGCTGCACATGGACAAGGTTTCTGGGGGCCCACCTACAGCTCTGCATCCCCCTTCCTCCTATGTCTGTGTGTACACATAGACACCAATATGTGTACGCGAAGTCATGTGCACTTCCTGGCTTTTTTTCAACAAGCAGAAAATGAAAAAGTGGGAACCTCTGGTCTAATCTTCAGGGACAGGATTCCTGAATTTATAAGTCACTAACATCTAATTCACCTCTCTGTCCTCAGCAGCAGGCATAACGATTCCCTCTTTGCCTCTAAAGCAATAAAACAACAACAACAACAAAATTAAAATAGAAAATCCCTGAGCAGTATTTTTCTTTTTTTTTTTTCTTTCTTTTTTTTTTTTTCTTTTGCTCCTAATATCAGAAAGTGGAGGTACTTCCATGATCTTGAAATTAAAACAATCCAGACAAACAATATGTTGAGCTCTGTCCTGCTTCCTGCTGCAATTATTCCTAATGTTTGGCCTCAGATCAGAGGCAGCAGCAATCTCTATAAATACGACAGCGGAGCAGAGAGCTATTTCCAACAGAAACGCCTCCCGAATCATGTCAGGAATTTATGAGGCTGAGAACCAGCCAAGATTGAAATATGTTCTAGATCAAATGGCATTGCATAGGTGGCTCTGATCAGCTTGGCAGTGGTGGGATGAAGGAGGAATCCTCCAGATGGAGGAGTGGAGGGATATTTATTGATTTAAAAAAATAATAAATTAAAGCTGAGAGTGACAAGAAAAGTCATTGGTATTTTAAAACTCAGGCTCTGCCAGACAGAGACAGCAAGGAAAAGGCTTTAACAGGTCTAAACTCCTCTGCATCTTTGTGTGTGTGTGTGTGTATGTGTGTTTTTCTCACTGTTAGAGCTCCCTGAAACATTTTGCACCTGGTATGTAGGAAGAAGCTATCTCTATACCTCTAACTTTCCCCCTCTAAATCCCATCTTCCTGGGGGTATCCTTGCAGATTTGGACCCCCCTCTCATTGCAGACTATTTGGAGAAGGTGTCACCCAGTGGTTTTTTTCCAGTGCCTGCCTCACATCAAATGTAAAGTAAAATATGTTGCCCATCTCTGTTTCTGCTGACACCACACTGGGTTAGACAGAGTTCCCCTCAGAGCCAGATTAGCCTTCTGTACCTAAACAAACAGGATGGGGAAGGGGAAAGAGAGTTATGAGGAGATGGGCTGGCACACTGCTTCCCCTCACCACTTCTGAAAGTGCAGCACTCAGAAACATTGAACATGGCAAAAGAAGCACCGGCATCTATTTTCTTTCACTGCCCTTGTGGAGACCTAGTGTTAGACCTTTTCACCTCATTTTCCTGAACCATGTGGTAAACAATGTTGCAAGCAACAGATCTCATTTGTGCAGAGACAGAGGCCAGCACCAGATCAGGCAGAGCAAAGCTTTCTTTAGCAGTCAGATTAAACATTGAGCAGCAGCGTAGCCCTAGACCAGGATTTTCCAAGGGTAAACTCCTGGTCTGCATGGAAATAGGGTTGATGGCCAGGGATACCACATCATGGTGCCACATTGCGCTGTTTTGGGCTGTGGTAAAGTTAATTTTCTTCACAGTAGATGGTATGGGGCTCTGTTTTGGATTTGTGGTGAAAACATTGCTGATGATACAGGGTTGTTTTTACACAGAGTCAAGGCCTTTTCTGCTCATCACCCCACCCCACCAGTAAGTAGGCTGGAGGTGCACAAGGAGTAGGGAGGGGACACAGATGGGATATTGCAAGCCATATGACATCATGATCAGCATATATATCTGGGGGAAGAAGAAGAAAGTGGGGGACATGTAGGAGGGCCAAAAAAATGATCTGAGGGCTGGAGCCCTTTTGCTGTGAGGAGAAGTTGAGACTTGGAGTGTTCTCCAGTTCATCCTGGAGAAAAGAAGGCTCTGGGAGACCTTAAAGGTCTTAAAGGGGCCTATCAGAAAGATGGGGACAGACGTTTTAGCAGGGCCTGTTGCGACAGGACAAGGGATGATAGTTTTAAACTGAAAGAGGAGAGATTCAGACTAGAGAGAAGGAAGAAATTTTTTACAGTGAGAGTGGTAAAACACTGAAACACTTGCCCAGGTTGCCCAGAGAGGTGATCCCCATCCCTGGAAGCATTCCAAATCAAGCTCTGAGCAACCTAGTCTAGTTGCAGCTGTCCCTGCTCACTGCAGTGGGATTGGACTAGATGACCTTGAAAGATGTCTTCCAGTCCAAACCGTTCTATGATTCCATGATTCTGTGACATTCAAAGTTATGTCTTTTTTCTTCTGAAGTCACCCTTACACATGATGGAGCCTGACTCTTCAGGATATGGCCAAACACCAGCCTGCCTTTGGGAAGTGGTGAATGAATTCCTTATTTTGTGTTGCTTGCAGGCATGGCTTTTGCTTTACTTAAGAAACTGTCTTTATCTCAACCCTTGGTTTTTTTCCCTTTTACTCTTCTGTCTCCCTGCTGGAGGGAGAGTGAGTGAGTGTCTGTGTGGGTCTTATTTGTTGGCTGGCATTAAACCACAATACATGGTTTGTGAGTCTTAGCTGGACACCATGACACCAGGCTGCTTTTGATAGACCTGTGACATTCCCAAAGGTCCAAATTAACATTTTGCAATTAAACCAGTCCCAGATGTCCAACCTGAAGAGCAGTATCCTATGTAGATCAAGGTAGCATCACATGACACATCACATGGACAAGAACTTAATACTATGTACACACACGGAAAGAGGGGTCATGGAAAGCTTGTGCTCTCTGTGAACTTTTGGACCAATTTGCTAATTGTCATGACAAAATAGCATTTGGTGCAATGACAGCTACATTGTCTCTATAGTCAAGAGAAGGTGACAGGCAATGCAAGAGGACAGTTTATCCATAATGGTCAGATATTGAAGGTGAGATACTGAGGGAACATGGACAACAATTTCTTGGCTAGATGCTAGCATTTAGAAGCAGCACCTGTCCTTAGCTTCTGATTCATATGCCAGCTTAGGCCTGGGGTATAAACTCTGTTTTTCACACTGTCCATGCTGCTGATAGTATGTGTGATGAAGGGAGCTTGAAGGAAGAAGGAAGAAGTGTCTTTTGAATAAATGAGGATATCCTACAGAGCCATTGGGAAGTGCCTATATACTGCTGAGGTGAGGATGGCTTAGAGCTGTCATTTCTACAGAAGGAGGTAAGTAGCAGAAAAGAGATTATCAGTTAACATAGCCCTTATCTCAGGGCCAAATTCTCCTTCAGCTTCAGTGGGAGTTCTTGAGGATGAAATGCACGTCTGGTATATTTGCATCTGATTACAATAAAACTGTACCCTAGACTCAGCCATGTCAGAAGCTAGGATGATATTGCCTAAGAGTCATCATTACTTGGGTTTTTTTTAAATATTTTTTTTCTAACATTTGCTTCTTACAAAAGCTGGGTAGGACATTATCTATGTATATGTGATATAATGTAGTCACTCTTTTACCATTACATTTGTAAGGACAAGGTTCTGCATTAGAGATGATTTTTTAAGGTGTCTCTCCCCAGCTTGTGAAGTTTTAATTCAGTTCTGCTGTGGAGGCAGATGAAGTAATTCTAAGGGTAAGATATTGCCCTGACTCACACCTATACAGCCTGAGGGGTTGTGCTGTATTCTTGTGACTTCTCCAGCCCCTCTGCACATAAGCTGCAAACACAGATTTTTTGTCTCTCCCTTAACAATATGTAATTTAAACCCTCATCTGTGTGACCCCGGCTTTTGCCTCAAACCTTACAACTTGTATATCATTACTGAGTTCCTGCCCCTTCATTCCTGGGCCTCTTTTGGACTTTTCCATCAGCTTCACTAGAGTTGGAATTCCCATATTTTTCCAATATTCTTCCACCCAGTGCTCACATTCCTGAGGTCGGTCCATAACACATAATGTTCCTCTTCATGTTCCTGCCAGGTAGGTCTTTATTAGTTTTGGTCTACGTGTTGGATCATTGTTTGGATCATTGTGCAACTAAGTCCTGGACAATAACAGGATTCTGTGCATTCACTAGTGTTTCCATCATCATTTCCAGGACTAAAATTTTCCCAATTAAAACAAAGTAAAAAGAAAAGAAAACAAAAAGAAGAAACACAGATCATCCACTGCTACCCCCTACTTGCAAAAGCCATCTCATCAATGAAACTATGCTCCCAAAATTTGGCTTCAGATGTTAGAGCACAAGTGCAATAGCTTTTGTCACCTTTGACAGGTTTTTATTGCTGTTTCCTTCAACAATGGTCAACATTTGCATAATAAAATTTCTCTGATGCTGGAATGCAGCCATGTCTTTGGAAATAAGCCCTGGCTCTGTCAGGAATGACTCTTAGAATGAAAGAAAGATCTGAATTTCCTTAATTTGGGCAGGGATTTCCCTTTCAGTAGCTTATTCTGTCCCTGGTGGGATAATAGCTAAAGGAGATGTTGTGCCCTGTTATTTTCTTCTTTCTCTTTGTGCTTTGGAGGTCAAAATTGTATAAGTTGCAGTTCTGCTAAACTGGAGGAAAATCTTCTGATACCCACTGTAAAGGCACAATAGAAGATGCAGCTGGATTTTTGCATAGGAAGCAGCTGTGGGCTCTGGTTTGAATGGGTAGGGTTCAGGGACTTTCCTAAAGGCTGGGAATATGTGTGGCATTTCTAAAGTGCAACATACATGGCAGTAGAGAGCTAACATCAATGTCTATTATAATAGTAACACCCATGGCCTCTGAGAGCTGAGTACTGTACAGAAGGGAGATATTCAGTTGCTTGTAAGCCTGCTGCAATAAGTTTTGGACGCTAGTTCAAACCTAGCCTGGTTTGGTAGCAGTGAAAACCTTCCATCTCATCACTGACTGGACTCACTAAGTAGACATATGACATAGAAGCACGGAATTAATCATAGAATGGTTTGGGTTGGAAGGGACCTTAAAGATCACCTGCTTACAATCCCCTGCCCTGGGCAGGGAGACCTCCCACTAGACCAGGTTTTCAAATCCCCATCCAACTTGGCAAATATCTGTTTTATAAAAGCCACAGTTGCCCCCTGTCACCTTCTGGTCATCAGAGAGGTGGGTACTAAAGAAGCTGCTTCTTCCTTCAGGCTCACTGCAAGAGAAACCATTTCTCTTCCACTTTATCTCTGAAGATGTATAAAGCCTTTTGTACTCTTTGACTGAAACATGCCACTTCCACCCTTGCAGATGAATTGGTAGCTCAGGTGGGAAGTCTGTCTTGTTTGCCCTACCTGACCTCAGATAGCCAGAGCAACTTCATGCAGTGATGCCTGAAGATAAAATATAGAGACATCCATCTCCTTTGAGGTGGGCCAAGCGCAATGTTTGATAATCTTCTCCAAACACCTACAAAAATGGGACAGCAGTGTCCTTGTACTCTCAGGGATGAAGGCAAAGGCTTATGAAGTCAGCTGTCTGGGAGGTGAGTTGTTAGCCTTCACACCTCCGCAGACTGGCTCTTCCAGGCCAACAGCAAGGCCATTGTGTCAAAAGATGCAAATTCCTCAAGTCAAATCCAGGATGGCTTTTTCAGTAGTGACCTTTCAGTCATTTGCTCATTGACCAAACAGAGCCCAAAGTGCGCCCTTGATTTTATGCTAAGTCTTTGTTTGAGACACACACCTACCTCCCTCCCTCCCTCCCTCCCTACCTCTCTCTTCCACAACAGTCAAGTCACTCATATTCCTGTAGACTACATCCAGACTATTGAAGAGATCTAGACCACAAGCATTTTGGCACAAGGTCCTTTTGTATATATAACAACATATCCATGCTCATGATAGATGAGGACTTGCTGTAGTATCTGCAGCAATGTTGAGATACACCTAGAATGCCAAACCCATGCATTTTGGATTCAAGACAAGCTGGGTTTTCTTTCTCAAAGAGAAGTTCATATCTGCCACCACTTTATAGAGATGAAACCCATCATTTATGAAGAGCTGGATGTCAGGGCTTAAACACACAACCTAGTTATGGCAGCCTATATGACATTGCCACAGATTGGCTGAGGTGTAGTAACTATCCCAGTATATATTCTCCATGCTTGGCAAGCAGAAGTTGGACACATCTAAACGGTAAGATGAATTGATGTGAATGACCTCACATTTGGCTGCCATGGCTTACCTTGCTTTTGATAACCCTATTAAAGAACTCTCTTGTGCTGGGGACTTAACCAAGGGTATTTATAGAGACTTGCTGGGTTTTGAGTGTTGCCACATGTCTTACCAAAGGAAGATTTCTCTGTGCCACAATTTTCATTACATGAAAGTTAGCTGAGAAGTAAGTCAGATGAACAGACATCACAAACTATTTCCAATGTCTGCACTGGCAGAAGTCTTTCTTGCCTTCAAAGGGCATGGTTCCCCTAAAACCACAATGATTTCCTCTGTAATCTTAAAGCAAAGATGGTTGTGCTGCCATCTAGCCTTGAAGTCCAGTTGTGTAGCCTGGTTTGTATCACTGTACACAGCTCAGGGTTGCCAGCGGACTACCTGGTCCACAGCACATGGCATTTGGCCTTCAGGTTCCTCTGGGTCCTGTGTGATGCCCCATGGCCCTAGATCATAGTAATTATTGAAGAAGGGATAGGGAGTTTCAGTTCACAGTGTCTGAAATATTAAGTGGGCCGTGTTGCAGCCTGACAAGGTAATGTTTTTATAGTGAGAAACTGAAGGTAGTTGTCATGAGCTCTGAGATGTAGCATGAAGACTTGTGGGGGTGTTTGAAGGTGCAAAGCTTGCTGGGACAGTATTGAAGGACTGAGCAAGGCAGAGGGAGCCAAAAGGGGTGCAGTCTCATCAGCAACACCTACCTGACTAAATAAAGCTGTCCAGGGCTGATTCATTGGCCCTGAGGCCAAGTGTCACAGCATGGCTTGTATCCAAACACCTTAGCTCTCCTTTGCATAAGATCGGGGTTTGGGAGTGAGATAATGGCAAAGCAGCACAGACAACTGGTGCTTGCATACCTGAGCTCACACCATGGACCATTCTTATATAGTAGTGAAGATAAACTTAGAGATACCAGGAATGATTTCAGGGGTCTTTAAACGAGCTCCTCTGTGGCTTAGAAGCTGCAAGTACCTTCTTATGGGGACTGTGGACAACAAGTTCACCATGAGCCAGCAATGTGCCCTTGTGTCCAAGACCAATTGTATCCTGGGGTACATTAAGAGTGTGACCAGCAGGTCGAGGGAGCTTCTCCTTGCCCTCTGCTCTGCCCTACTGAGGCCACATATGGTACATTGCGTCAATTTCTGGTCTCTCTAATTCAAAAGAGACAAGGGACTACTGGAGAGAGTCCAGCAGAGGTCACAAAGATGCTGAGGGGACTGGAGCATCTCTTTGCCAAGGAAAGGCTGAGAGAACTGGGGCTGTTTAGCCTGGAGAAGACTTAGATGAGATCTCCTCAATATCATAAGGGCAGGTGACAGACTCTCTTCAGTGGTGCCCAGTAACAGAACAAGGGACAATGGGCACAACAGGAAAATAGGAAGTTCCCTCTGAAGATGTGGAAAATCTTCTTTCCTGTGAGGGAGATGGAGCCCTGAAACAGGCTGCCAAGAGAGTTTGTGGAGTCTCCTTCTCTGGAGATGTTCAAAACCACCTGAGCAACCAGATTTAGGTGACTCTGCTTTAGCAGGGGTGTTGGACAAGTTGATCTCCAGAGACTCTTTCCAACCCCTACAATTGTGTGATTCTGTGACTGCTAAGGACTTCAGCTTGTATTTTATAATAACACTCTGAAGTTTGATGGTTGCCCAGCTGTCCTTCATTGGACACAGCAGCAGCAGCACTGTCTGATTTCAAGTACAAGGACACTCCAGAAGAGAAGCCCACCACATTTTTCTGATTGCCCTTTCTATAGGTCATTCACATGGGCAACACCATTACTAAACAAGTCTATTATTAAGAAGTGTGATTTCACACAGGTATAGCAGACTCAGTACTTCCTAGACAATGAGAAAACAGCGAGTAGTGTCCTGCCATTAAAATTAAGTGGGCCCACTTTCTTGGAGGTATCTGTCTCTCATTACTGTCATATCTGAATGATACTGAAGCTGATAAGAAAGCAAAAGCATTATCTTGCAGGAAGGGAAATACAGATGAAATATCATAAGAAAATGTCACTCCAAAAATCTATTCCTTTCATGTGAACCATGTCCACACCAGTGACAAGGGTCACCTTGTTACCTCAGATTTTGTACCATGTAACTCAATAGTTTTGTACAACATCATAACATAACAGTTATATCTTCTCAGCATCTTCCTGCATATGTTATGCAAAAGTTGGCTAATAGATCCCAAATGTCACAGCTGTTTTATGAGCAAATGCACATTAGCCTGGCTAGCAATCACTCAGAAAAAGGCTTGTAAGGCAGCTCTTTGTCATTATTTTTTTTTTTCTCAGACATTAAACAGCCTCGTCCACCTAGATCATAAAATGTCTTCCTAACCCTGCAGACTGTTAAGAAGTGTGCCTGCAGACATTTACTGTCACATCTGGAGAAGCCTGTGCTATCATAATGACTTCAATAGAGATTTCATCAGAAGACACATGGAATTTAAGTTGGATTCACCAGATCCTTTGCAAGCTGTTTGAAACTGAGCACGTAAGAGCTGACTCCCTCTGTTTTGGGGTCTGCACAACCTGGTGGTGCTCATCTTGGTTTGCACTCCTAATGTTGGATCAAGCTTCCAGGATACAGTTATACAATTTTCCCTGATCCAGTGATCCTGTCCTCAACTGTCTTCTACATGTTTTGGATTCCTGAATTCCTCTGAGACTCTGGTGCAGAATTCCTTCTCTGATACTTGCTAACATGATGAAATCGTATTAGCTTCTCTTGAAAAGAAACCTTGTAGAAACTCCAGGCTTGACTATGAAATAGTGAACAAGACACAGTTCCAGTGTTTGTTGCAGTGCTAGTAGGGACTGAATGCTCCCTACTTAGAATCATAGAATCGTTTGGGTTGAAAAAAACCCTTAAGATAGAATCATAGAATGTTTTGGGTTAGAAAGCACCTTTCAAGGTCATCTAGTCCAAGCCCTGTGCAGGGAGCAGGGACATCTGCAACTAGAGCAGGTTGCTCAGAGCCCTGGCCAACCTGGCCTGGAATGTTTCCAGGGATGGGGCATTGACCACCTCTCTGGGCAACCTGGGCCAGGGTCTCACCACACTCAGCATAAAAAAATCTCTTCTTCATACATAGTCTAAATCTCTCAAGGGTTGATTGTTTAAAACCATCAACCCTTGTCCTATCACAACAGATGCTGCTAAAAAGATTGTCTCCATCTTTCTGATAGGCCTCCTTTAAGCACTGAAAGGCAGTAGGAAGGTGTCCATGGAGCCTTCTTCAGGCTGAACAACCCAAAATCTCTCAGCCTGGCCTCACAGCAGAGCAGTTCCAGTCCTCAGACCATTTTTGTGGCCTCCTCTGGCCCCGCTCCAACAGGTCCCTGTCTCTCCTGTGCTGACGACTCTGGAGCTGGACCCAGCACTGCAGGGGGGGGTCTCACCAGAGCAGAGCAGAGGGGCAGAATCCCCTCCCTAGACCTGCTGCCCACGCTGCTCTGGATGCAGTCCAGGATGTGATTGGCTTCTGGGCTGTGAGCACACACTGCTGGCTCATGTCCAGCTTTTCAGCCACCAGTACCCTCAAGTACTTCTCTGCAGGGCTAGTCTCAGTCATCAAGTCCAAGATGGTCAAGTCAAGATCATCAAGTCCAACTACTAACCTAGCACTGCCAATTCTACCACTGTACCATGTCCTTAAGCGTCATATATATTCTATGAGCCAAGATGACTACTAACTCATCCTCTTATTTTCTAGTTGTGTCCACTTTGTGGTGTGGTGTAAAGGCTGCAGTGAATTGCCCATGGTCTGATATAATGATATGGTTTAATAGGGGCTCCAGAAACTCACTACTACACATCTTGTAGGTTGATCTGACACTAGGTGTCATTGAAGAAGAGCCTTTAGCCTGTCGTTGCACTGCTCCTGCTGATGGAACACAGATAGCTGGAAGACAGTCATGCACTTTGCAATGTCATCCTCAAATAATAAAAGTGGCAGCATTATATTTTCTTTGAAAATGTCTCAATCCCCTCCTAGGGCTGGAAACCTGTGGCTCTGGGGACTCTGCATACAACAAGGCTGTTTTCATAGAGATAAGTGAGTACAACATGAAATTTTGCAAAACATGGACACAGAGAAACATTTCTTCCTAAAAAAAATATCATCAACAACAAAACAAACAAGAAAACAAAACAAAACAAAAAACGCTAAAAAAACTCCACCAAACCCCACCAATCTCCGATGTTACAAATCCAAGTATGAGAAATCTTGCTGGAAGAAGTCTAACCTTTTGGTGAACATAGGTGAACAGGTTCTAACTCCCAAGTTTGATTTCAAGCCAAGAAGGACAAAAGTCCTTTTCATGAAACTTAAAAAATAAATAGGAAAGTTTACAAATTCCTTTCAATGCTCCTCCTTATTTTACCATCATTACTGGAAATCCACTGGACTTGAAACCCTTCTGGCTTGAAAACCAGTCTGGTGACATTTTAAGACAAAGCCTTGAGAAGTGATCAGTGACTTCATTCCCTTGTTTTCCTTGATTGTTGCACTTTCTTTTCTCCATAGTTCCCCACTCTTTAGCCTTCCAGCCCACCCTTAAACCTATTAGCTGCTTTTTCCCAGTCATTTCTACAAGCAGGTCACAATTGAGTACATATGCTTTAAAAAACCCCAGAGGCTGTGCAAGTAACACTCTCTGCCTTGAGCCAATGAAAACTCCTGATTCTCTTTGCAGATCCTTTCCCACAGATGCAAAATGATGATGAAGTGGGTGTCACTGCCCCCATACACACTCTTTTGCACCCTCTTTGCAGGTCAGTCAGGCTGCAGTCTGTGAGCTGGGCCAACAAGAGGGATGTATGCCTTAATCTTCCCTCTTCTGGTGGGGAGCTTGGCCAGATCTTGGAAAAGAGGACGTTTCTCCAGCCCACTCTAAAAAAGGTTACAACATCTGCTTACCATGGAGGAAAAAAGACACAGTACAGGGATCCCATCTGTTTTCCATCTTGACATGAAGCCAGAAAAGCCAGTTGGGTTTTCATTTCCTCAGATGGTTGTGGAGCTCAGCTTCTCACCCTCCTATCTATGCACCAGGAATGGAGTGTACTGGACACTGGTGAGGTTTCATGGTGCCAGGAAGATCTTATGGATGGATTCACCAGCCCCCTGCCTAGATACTTGAGACAGGAAGGCCTCTGCTTCCTCTGCAGACCACACCTTGTGATACCTGAACATGTGTCCAGGGTCTCAGGGATGATACTAAGACCTCCAGCCAAGACACAGATCTCTGTGGCCCAGGTAGACACCATGCAATGAACCTCTCAGGAGCTTGCTCTTGAGCCCCCAGTGCCCAAAGTCAGCTGAGCTGAGGAGACAGGGAAGCTACCCACTTCTGAAGCATTTTGGGATAAATCTCTGGTGCTTGTTGCGTGCTCCTCTCTCTGAGCAGCATATAAAGGGATCTCATAAGGAGGGAACAAGTATAATAGAGGAACAGAGGTTTCCTGTCAACTCCAAGACATGGGGAAAAGAGCAGTTTGCTGCTAGTCCTTCCAGGTTCACTATACTAGTCTTCTGTCCATTGGGAGATATGGAGGGCATAGGCTTTTGTGACCTCCACTAGTACCCCCAGGATGTTACATGCTTGTTTTACTCCTGAAGAACATTTGGATGGACAGCCTTTCCAACTACATCTCACCTACATGCAGAAAAAGTACTGATAATTGTTCCCAGACTGCCATGGTGGGTCAGGGCTTCCTAGCACCCTCGTCCTCTCTGTCTGTTTGAAAAGGGCTGTGGAGAAAAAGCAGGATCTCAGGATAAAGAGTAAGGGACCCACCACTTTTTTCTCAGCTTCCTCCCTCAGCCTGCTCCCTCAGTCTCCAATTTATTAATCAAGAAGATAAATAACTAAACCAAAAACTGACATGGCATCACCACTGAGGCTGATGTGGTCCATATCTTGTGGTTATGAGATTGGTAGGTTTTACCTGAAAAAAATTGTTTCTCTTTTCTGGCCCTTCATGATGTTGTGGCCTGGGTGCACTATTTGAGCTCTCTCCTTTGGGTATGAAATCTCCTGGGAGGCTCTAGGACAAGAGAAATAAGCAAATGTGACCTAGCCATACCTTGGCTATCCCCAGTGAAGGAAGTCTGGATGGACATCACAGTGACTCCCACTCCTTGCAGTCAAAAAGCTGCAAGCACTCATTTTTGAGGAGGGATTAAAAAGAGAAATCTACAACCTGTGTGTTGAATGACTACTGACTGTAGGTCTAACAGGATATCCTTCTTATGCCTCTGTTGCGCATCACTGAGGATTGTGAGGGTGATAGCTATGTGAAAATGAGAGAATGTCCTGGAAGGACATGCAGGAGGGTTGAGGAGGGATCTCTTTCAGTAAAAGAACCTTCTTTTGTAGAAGGAGGACTAGGGAACACCAAATGAAGCTGGTTTCACAAAAAATCAAGGGAGTTAGTTCTTGAGCCAAAAGAGAAGTGAACTACAGGACTCTCTTCTGGAATATGAAAAGGTGACAGGGGATCAAGGGAAGGATGTACAATTTCAGGAAAGGGAAACTAAAAGCTTACAAAAATTTTTAAGCCTCCAAGGCTATGTCTGTATTAAAGAGCCAGCTAGAGCCAGGGCAATGGATCCAGCTATATTCCATGACCATCCAGACTGCTTAAATCTTATCTTACTCACCATTGTGTCTGAAGGCCCACACTAGTTAGTGAGTCTAGACAACATCTAGGCATGGTCAACCTAGCAACAGGCAAGGATCCTTGACAAAACTCAGTAGGGGTGAAGTCATCTGTTTGGGCGATAAAAACCCATCTGTTTGCAAGTTCTGATGTGCCACTTGCCCATGGGCAGCCAGCAAACATGCTCCAGACTGGTTTATTTACTGGTCAAATGCAGCCAAAGATGCAGGTACCTCAGGGCTGTACCCAGGCGCTTGAGTCCAAGAAAGAAGTGTGATTTCCAACACGTCTCTCTGTTTGGCAGTGCCTGTTGGCTGGACTGAGACATTCCCCTGTGAAACACTTCAGGATTCTGTGATGCTGAAATGCCAGTGGTCCTCATTTAGGCATGTCCATCTGTCCATTTTCCTATCTGCTAACAGGTCTGTGTCTCCACTAGACCTTTCCCTATTCCTCTGATCCAGTGAATTTAAAAAAAAAATAAAACCAAAACCAAGTACAGGATGGGTACCAGAAAGAGCATGGCACCCATGGCAGGAATACAGTATTCCATTAGTACCTCGCACCTTCCATGAGTAGCAGATCTGTTCTGGTCGAAACACTTAGTCTGATGGGGTTTCTGCAAGTGAGAATAATGTGGTCCATCTGGTAGCTCCAGAGCTGGGATTTAAGCCCAGCAGCTTGGTCAAAGTCCAAACAGAAAGTTCAGCTGTAGCTGAGGCACCATACTCAAAGGATAATATGGTTTTCTACTCTCAAGCACACTCTTATGAAATCACAGCTATAACTGAGCAGAAAGGGGGGCAGGAAAATTAACTGGTGTTTCATAGAGAAATGCTTTTCTTTGACTTATTATGCCCATAGATTTAACATGTTTCAAAGGCAAATTAGCCAGAATAGAGACAGGAAATCAGCTTCAAGAGTTTGGAATTATTATCACTAAATTAATTTACCTAACTCTACAAGGAGTACAGTTACTTGCTTTTATTTCCGAGTATCCCAATGATTGAACATACAGTAGACCAATGCTGAACTACCCTGGTAGCATTGCTACTTTAATCAGAGAAGTTCTGGGCTGTTTTACACAAGGATGAAACATGTCCCTGATGCCAATTTCTAATCACTGCTTACAGAGGGAGTCCAGGATGAACTAGCTCAACAACAGAGCTATCATATCTAGGCAGATGGGATATCATCCATCTTTGATGCTCTTGAAACCTCAACCCCACTCCCCCATCCCCAAAATTTGCTGGAGCTGGCCACTGAGAGCAGAAGGCGTGTGAAAGGATGGAGAATGGACATACAGACATTCACGAAGGTAGAAGAAGAATGAAGCAGAAGGCTTAAATCCTTAGCAAATCAGGCTCCAAGCTGCAGTCACTACAGCTTACCAAAACTGGTCACCTCTCCTACAGCTTTCAGCTCTGATAGACAAACTCTGGCCACGTTTGCTAGGAGATTTAGGATATTGCCACTCTCAAGTGTAGTTCCTTTCCTAACCCTCTGCCAGGCCTAGCTAACCCTGAGTGGAGCAGGAGATGTTCAGTAGGTTCTCAGATACTTCTAATCAGAGGTCCACATAGTGAGTATCACTCCTTGAATTCATTTGCCCCAGGAACAGATCTGTCAATCTTTCTGAGAAGATGAAATACATTTAAAAAAATCTCTAAATGCCACTTCCTATTTGCCCTCATACTGCACTGTCCTTTCCACCCATCACTGTGCTGTGTGGACACCTATTCCCATCTTCGCTCCTGAGTATCCAACCTGTGGATTGCATTCATCACAGATCCAGATGCCTCTGGAGGCCCCTTACATCCCTGTAAAGCACTGGGGGCTCCAGTGGGGCTTGCAAGCTGTCAATACCTCGTATGGGATATTCAGCACTTCAACTTCAAGAGACTTGACCATGATGTAAGAGGGAGCTTAGACCATTATCAACCAGCTCTTGGTCCGTTCTGCAATGACAAGTCCATCTTTCCTTTTGTTTAATCATGCAACCAACATGGGAATATAAAGGATATGAAAAAAAGATGGCATAAAATACAACTGTATTTTTACAAAATGTTCTTGTAGCTAATATAATACACAGTCCAATGCACTTTACAAGGCAGGCCCTCTAAAACCTGCTACCAAACACCAGGATTCCTATGTTCAGCTGGTATAAATCATTGCTGCTGATTCACACCAGCTGAGAACCAGGTCACAATTGCCTAATTAAATAGCTTCTCTTTGAGTGAAAAGCTATACTATTAAAAAAGTGTAACTACTTTATATAGCCCATTGATGGAGAAAGTAGAAAAGAAAGTGGGAAAGAGAGCAAGAAAAAGATGAAAAGAGCAAGACAGTTCAGAAGAAACAAAAAGGAAGGGAAAGAAAGGGGAAAAAAAGAAGGAAAGGAAGAAAGAAAAGTAGATTTTTTAATTTTTTTTTTTAAATTTTCTTTTACGAGCTCAATTACTTTCATTGGGAAAGAATGGGAAGTTTGGGAAGCCCAGACTAAATCACTCACAATGATAACAGGGTGATACCAAGAGCAGTAAAACTAATTTATTGAGCTGAGTTTATCTGATTCCAGAGAAAGTGAGTACTGCTGAGTGCAGCTCTGACTGTGCTTGTGTCTGACAAGACACACAGTTCAGATGCAAAATTACATTAAGCAGATGTAGCCCATTAAGAAGCTGAGTCTGAAAATGTACTTTATCCTGTCAAAGCAAATCCTAGTTGAAAACTTTGGGCCTTTAAAAAAAAAAAAAAAAAAGGCCTACAAGAAGATGTTCTATTTTGGGTTTTATTGCTTTAATCTTTTTTGTGTCAGTCCTAGTTACAGGGTGATGATAAATATAAACCCACCTCCACTGGATTTCTAACATAACATAACTCCATTATCTAGCCTCAGCTAGAGCGGTGAAAAATCCCTTAGCGTGAAATCCAGCAGAACCGGTCCTGGTTTCAATTATAACCCAGAATTAGATGAGGTTGGCCAGTGCTCAGAGGCAAACCAGGTAAAACACAAATCATATGTTCCTACCCCAGACCAGGTTAAAAGGTAGAATAATGAAGGGGATGCAGCTAGTTCATCCCTTCCTTGCACCCATCCGTCATGAAGATGGTTCTGGGTTAGCTCAGATGTAGGTGTCTCCATCACTGTTTCCTGAAGCTACATGAGATGACTCTCATCCCAGGTACATCTCTGCATGAGAGATCCTGGAAAAATGTGGGATATGGTGCAGAAAGAAAATTTGGATGGGATTTGAGATTTGTGGAGTTGCATTTGGTTGTGATAAAAGAGAGTGGGAATTTCATTTAATAAATTTTTTTTGTGAATTCCCAGACTCAATTCTTTTTTATCTATCCTATTTCTATACTTGCATTAGTTGTAAAGCTGGGAAGGAACTGATATAGGGACTTGTATCCTGCTTGTATGTTGCTTATATGTTGCTTGTATTTTGCTGGCTTGGGCTGATTTGGAGGCTGGTGTTTGGTTAAGCTTGTCAAACAGAGAAGATAAATGGTTGTAACATCCCTGAGAGCAGAATGAGGGCCCATTGTATAGGTTTAGTCAAGTATTTCCTCAGCCTCCACAGGTATGGTCTGAACTAGTATCGAAGGCTCGGATGATGGCCCACAGACTACAAGGCATGTGCAAGAGCCTGGGGTCAAAAGTTTAGCTGTGAGGAAGACATCTTACTTCATCCTCAAGACTCCTAGTGACCACCACCAGAAAATACTGCGCCTGCTCAAAGGGGAGGAGACGTCTTCTGCATGTGAAGCGGGGATAGATAATGCATATGTATAGGCACATTGCAAAACCTATTGAGTATTAAATGTTTAACTCTATAAAAGTTGCACAAGACTGCCTGAGGCACGCACGTTTGTGGTGGGGCAACCCCCCCGTGCATCTGGCGCCAAATAAACATACCTATTTTACAACTATCTTAGTTGTGGAGTCTGATTTCTGCAAGTCAGAACAGTTGGTTTGAACTAAAAAAGGATAAAAATATACAATAATATATTAGTCAATGAGGCACTCAATTCTCACTCTTGAATTTAGGTGCCCAAAAAGGCACTTTGGAGCATCTTCCACTGAGTGCTGATTATTTTTTTTTTTTTTACCTTTGGAGTAATTTATCTCATTTTTTGTGATTCCTTTATTTTTCTGTATTTTTTCCCCTAGCAATTTTATTCCACAGCCGATTGGAAAATGTAAACGTGTATTCCAGGCGTTACTGCCCTATGCTGTTGAAGAATTGTGCAATGTAGCAGAATCTCTAATTATTCCAGTCAGGATGGGAATTGCACGTCCTACAGCACCCTTTACTCTTGCTAGCACTAGTATAGATGCCATGCAGGGAAGTGAAGAACTGTTTTCTGTGGAGCCTTTGCCACCCAGACCATCATCTGACCAGTCTAGCAGGTAAAATTCACTAAAGCTCACTATTCATTCTTTTTAGAGACTTGTTAAAGGTGGGTTTCGTTTGGGTTTTTCTTAGTTTTTCATTGGCAGGAGGTGAGGCTTCTTACTCTGGCCAAGTATTTTGTAAGTACTTTTTTTACTGACAGATTTCTACAGCAATTTAGGTTAATAGTGATGTCCAGAGGTCCAAATCTACCTTTTTTTTAAATTGTGGTTGGTGTTTTATTTTTCTTTTGTTTCTTTTTGTTTTGTTTGTTTTGTTTTTAAAGTTCTAGTCAATCTCAGTCATCCTACATCATAAGAAATCCTCAGCAAAGACGAATCAGCCAGTCACAGCCAGTTCGTGGCAGGGATGAAGAACAAGATGATATTGTTTCAGCAGATGTAGAAGAGGTCAGTTTTCTTTTTTTTTTTTTCTTTTTGTTTGTTTGGTTTTTTTCTTCTCAGTATGGCACCTCATGCATTAGCACACACTATCAGCTGAACCAGAAATCTATGTATCAAGACCTCCAATTTGCAAAAGGTATTGGCTGTTGCTTCACCAGGTCCCACTCTGCCATAAGCATTTTGTTTTATCAGAACTTTGTAATCACTGTTTTGCGTTCAGCAATACATAGTCATTTCAGAAGGTACCAAGTGCCTTGCACTTGACAAAATTACAGTATGATTTAGAATACTAATATATACATCTGTCATTTCCTTTATATAGAAACTTAGGCTGTATTATATCTCCCTGTTAAAAACGTTTTTAAGTCTTTCAGCACATGGTTGCTATTACTTAGGTTCTATTAGAGAGCTAGAATGTCTGTTACCAGGATGATAGCTCAATATTTGGAAACTAATTCTCGGTTTTATATTCAAATTTACCCTTTCACCACTAAAATGTAATGTCCAAAGCAGTGTTTTATTTGTGGGCCTGGTTTGGTTTTGTTTTGTTGTTTTTTTTCCACAACACTGTGGACTGTAGAACCAAGTACAGCTACTGTGGCTGTAAGTTCATTTTCTGTTCATGTCAATTCAAGCATGAGGTCAGTGGGTGTTGGTTTTTTTTTTTGTTTTGTTTTGTTTCTTAATTTTAAAAGAAATTTTGCACGTGGGGTTTTGAAAATACATAGATTAGAATATTTTCCATATCAGAGATAATTGCAATGTGTTCTCCAGGTTGAAGTGGTTGAGGGGGTGGCTGGTGAAGAAGACCATCATGATGAACAGGAAGAACATGGTGAAGAAAATGCTGAAGCAGAAGGACAGCATGATGAGCACGATGAAGATGGTACGTATAATGTACATCATGCACATTGCTACTTGGATGAGCAAACTGTGAATCAAAACCAAAAGGTGTCTTTGGAGTCACCGATGACAATGATTTAGGAGACTTGTATGAGTAGAGACAATACAAGGGCTTCAGACTGTGTGCCTTACAAAAGGGGATGAGTAAAATATATTATAGACAACTTGTGGTAGGCAAGGACATGAACTGTTTTTATTTTTCTCATTCTGCATGAGGAGAAAATATTAATGTACTAAAGGATAAAAAACCCCAAGCAAACAACAAATGTTATTATACGCTTGGTTAGCAATATCATTTTGCCTTTTGTATTTGCTGCTGTAAAAAGTTGTTGACAGAAACTACTTAAAGGACTAGAAAAATAGGCTAGCTCTTCTGTGGCTAACGATAGAACAGTAGTTCCAGTACATCTGTTCTCAAAAGGGTTTTGAATCATGGTGAGCTATTTTTCAAACCAATCACAAAATATTAAAATACTGTTCTATATTTTTTAGACAAAATTAATCCATTATGTATGAAAATTCTTTCCATTAATATTGTGTATTGTTTTTATAGGCAGTGATATGGAGTTGGATTTGCTAGCTGCTGCTGAAACAGAAAGTGACAGTGAGAGTAACCACAGCAATCAGGACAATGCTAGTGGGCGCAGAAGTGTTGTCACTGCAGCTACTGCTGGGTCAGAAGCAGGTATGCCACATCATCTTGTGCTTAATCTAGCTCTATAAATTTGGATATTAGGGTTAAGTTGTGCAGCAAAAAAGAAAGGGATTAATGATTGATGCTTTAACATGAGCAGAACTGGCTTCACCTCAAACATACTATCCTTTGCCTTTGAACCTGGACTGCATACAGCACTCCAGAGGCACACTGGAGAAATTACTTCACAACCAGGTTGGACAGAGCGACAATTGCCTTTCTCTTTTGATCCTATTTTCCCTTTATTTTTTTTCTCTTCACTCAGTTTCTTCTCTCCAACCTCTGCCTTCCCTACATTTCCAGTTTTTCTTTTGCTTTTACCTGTAATTGTAAGGTACTATGCAGACTTCTCAGACAAGGAAGTGTGCTAATCCTTTTTGCTCTTATGGAGCTGCTGCATGGGTTAGCCAGAGATTACCTTGCACTCTTGTGAGGTGAAATAAAATATTTTCACTCATTTTTAGTGTAGCAGTTAGATATGAATTAAAACAAAGCACAAAAGCTGACCAATCATTTGAAGGCTTTTTGGTAGAATCTGCTCTACAGTCCAGGTTTGGAAGCATAATTTTTAGAATTCATTGTCTGAGGGCAGAATCGGTGAAGAATTTGAAAATATTTTTTTTCTTAATTTCTATTTTGAAACACAAGTAATATTACTCTTTTTCATGAAACCTGTAGAAAATGAGCAGGATAACTTATTTAAGAATTCCAGCAGTGGTACTTGAACATTTTTAGTGTGTGTAAATTCTTCTCATGGAAAAAAGGTTACAACTGAGGTGATGTATGTGGATGTGCAGTTGTCAGTTACTGTTTATTGTTTGTTTTCCTCCAACAGGAGCTAGCAGTGTTCCAGCATTTTTTTCTGAAGATGACTCTCAGTCAAATGATTCCAGTGACTCTGATAGCAGCAGCAGTCAGAGTGATGACATAGAGCAGGAGACCTTCATGCTTGATGAGCCGCTGGAACGAACCACAAATAGCTCACATGCCAATGGTGCTGCCCAAGCTCCTCGTTCCATGCAATGGGCTGTGCGTAATACCCAAAACCAGAGGACCACTAGCACTGCTCCTTCTAGTACGTCAGCCCCAGCAGGCAAGTCTGAGTAAACTGGTGGTGTTCCTTCCTCTGGCTTTGCTTGCTCTATTAAGAATGAAATCTGTTTGTCTTAGAGGGACAGTGCTGACCTATCCTGACTGTTCCAGTTCTAGTTTTGAATTTAAAAGAGTAATCTTAGTTCTTCAGATAGGAGTATGCTTACTGTAGCTGGTAATTTTTTGCTAGTTACAGTTGTTATGTCAGCAATATTTACAAATTTATTTCCAGCAATGTTCATGATAACAGTCAATAGAGAAACTGCATAGCTAAGGTTAAATGAATTCATTAATGTCATACCTTCTTCTGTGTTTAGCAAGTTCAGCGGGCTTGATTTATATTGATCCATCAAACCTACGGCGGAGCGGTACCATCAGTACGAGTGCTGCAGCAGCAGCTGCAGCACTTGAAGCCAGCAATGCAAGCAGCTATTTAACATCTGCAAGCAGTTTAGCAAGAGCATACAGCATTGTGATACGGCAGATATCTGATTTGATGGGTCTGATTCCCAAGTACAATCATTTAGTATACTCCCAGATCCCAGCTGCAGTGAAGCTTACTTACCAAGATGCAGTTAACTTGCAGGTAAGAACATCTAAATCTCTGTAAAGAAACATAATTTCAAGACAGGTGGGTTTTCTAGGTGAAATCATAGAATTGTTGAGGTGGAAAGTGACCTCTGAAGATTGCCTAGTCCAAATTCCCTGTAGGGTCAACAGGAGAAGGCTGCTCGGGACTTCATCTGGTTAGGTTTTGAATGTCTCCAAGGTTGGAGACTCCACAGCTGCTCTGGGCAACCCAATGTTTGACAACACTTAAAGAGTTTTTTCTTGAGTTTAAATGGACTATCAAAGCATTTAATTTTGTGCCTGTTGCCTCTTGTCCGTTCACTGGGTATCACCGAGAGGCGTCTGGCTCTGCATTCTCTATACCTTTCTATCAGGTGTATATATACACTGCAAGATCCTCCTGAGGTTTTTCTTGAGTCTAAACTGTCCCAGTTCTTTCAGCCTCTCCTCATGAGAGACAGTGTAGGCTCAATTGCAGTTACTAATTCCATTAAATTGCTCATATTTCATATACCTATTCTTTCAAAAAAGGCATTTTGGTCTTTTTATTATTAATTTTATTTTTTAAACTAAATCTGGTATCTAATTTGTAGCTAAGTCAGGATTGACTGCTTTGGAAATACTAGTGATGTCTACTAAGAGATCTTTTACCTGTTCTTTTTGATGTGAACTGGGGAGACTATAAAAGAAGAAAGTTACTAAGGGCTAAATAATTAAATGACATAAAAGATGTGTACAGTTAAATGTGCTGTTCATTATCCCTTCTGTCAGGGACGTGATCATCCTTCCCCTGTTAGGTGCATGTCTTCTGCTACAGTGCTCTTGACTGTTGGTTTTTGGAAGTGTATGTAACCAAAGTATATGGACTAGAATCCCCAAGCTGTGTACACCTGGGAGACACTGGGTGTTCATAAGGTGAAGAGCAGGAAGGATCCCCAAAAGGGAGGGAGGAATGGTGAGAATGCTTTACAGACACCATGGTATTAAGTGATAAGAGCTGCACACCGCTACAGTAGATCAGCAGTCTCAACAGAACTTTCAGAAACTATTCAGTGGTTGTTCTTGAATGTGCCTTTACAGCTTCTTTGTAGGGAATCAGGTGTAACTGTAAAAGCCATAGTAGAGGCTTGTGTTGGGTTTGCATTCTCAACATGTAGTTCTGTTGTTTGCAAAACTCATTAAAACTCATTTTCTATAGAATTACGTAGAAGAAAAGCTTATTCCTACATGGAATTGGATGGTTAGTATCATGGATTCTACTGAAGCTCAGCTGCGTTATGGTTCTGCATTAGCATCTGCTGGTGATCCTGGGCATCCAAATCATCCTCTCCATGCTTCCCAGAACTCAGCCAGAAGGGAAAGGATGACAGCCCGTGAGGAAGCTAGTTTAAGAACACTTGAAGGAAGAAGGTATGAAAATAGTTTGATCACTGCATGCAATATGAATTACCACCTTACAGTCAAATCTCGCTCACTGACATTTTAGGAATCTACTTTTGTAATGCAGCAGTGTAGTTACTGTTTTAAGTTGGCTTCCCGTGTTGTAGCTACTCTGGTTTATTCTGATGGACTGGATTCATCTGCAGTATTAACTGATTATTATGTACTGTGCCTGAGCCACTTACAGGACAGCGTGAGACTGTGATGGTTAATTATTATTCTTATCATGGTGTTTTGAGGGGGGTTTTTTTTTGAGTTTTTACATCTCTAGTTACAATATAGAGACTAATATGTAAAGAATGCATTCTACTGTGATTCCTAATCTCTCTGTATTGAACCCTTTTTTGCTAGACGAGCTACATTACTCAGTGCCCGTCAGGGAATGATGTCAGCACGTGGTGATTTCCTTAACTACGCACTGTCTTTGATGCGTTCTCACAATGATGAGCACTCAGATGTTCTTCCCGTTCTAGATGTCTGCTCACTAAAGCATGTAGCATATGTCTTTCAAGCCCTTATTTATTGGATTAAAGCAATGAATCAACAGACGACTCTGGATACTCCTCAGTTGGAACGGAAAAGGTATCGAGGCTGACTCAGAAACAAAAGCTTTTGCGAAAGTGGCACGTGCCCTTTTGTTTCAGTCATTCAGCAACTCCAGTATATACGTATATCTACAGATCTCTCTGTGTGTAGTAACATGAGTATTATAAAAAGAATATATGTAATGGTATATAATGTACATATGTTTTGATTGATAAGCCTGTTGCAGTATCGTGTTCAAATCTTTTTATACTGATGGCTCTAAAAGGTTTTCTTACTTCTGAAACATGACTTTGATTTTTAAGTCCATGGCAGCGTGTCTAGAAAATGTACTCAGGACAATTTCTCAGCTGAAAAGTGCAGTCTGCTCCTCATATTTAACATGATAACTTAGAATTCTGTCAAACATATTAAGAATGACATGAGAGAAAATGTCAGTCTGGTATTCTGGGCTTAATAGTTCTGGTTTCCATTTTGTTGTGGCTATTTGAGACCTACCCAGTGCTTTAAAGCACAATAGGGAAATAAGTAACTGAAAATGCCCTGAAGTTGAAAGCCCCTGCTACTTCAAGTATAGCATTTTACAAGGGGCATTTAGGACTTTTCAAAGCATTGTAAGATTCTAATTTTTTTTTTTTTTTATAAAAACATTATTTGATTTTAAATGGCAGTTGGTGATCACAGGAATGCCCACACGTTGGTAGTCTACACCATCTGATCCCATTTCTTACTAAGTTTTGAGGTAATGTACCTGGAGAGTCCTAGTCAACAGTTAAAGAAATGCAAATCTTTGCCCCTTCCTGCCGCTGATTTTGAATGTTGCAGGACAAACTGAACTTTTCATTTGCTATACAAATTTAGTAACTGTAAAATACAAGGTATCTGTCTTTAAGGTATGTATTGGACTGCTGCTTTAGTTTCAATGTTAGTATATCTTAGTAAAGTAAAGCTTCTTATGACCTCAGAATGTTTACCAGAGGATGTTATTGTCAGTAGTAGTTTCCTCACAAGTAGGGATAACTTAATACAGTAACTGACTGAGTTTTTGTGCTGGCTGACTTGAGTAGTTAGAAGTGTGGCTTTAAGCCTTTTCTGGGTAGTAACATTTCAGGAATCCGCTTTGTCCCCAAAAATTCACATATTGAAATCTATCAAATAACTTCATCAAAGAATTGCAAAATTCCTGTGAAATGCTTATAAAACTATGAAGGCCTAGACCTTTCCAATTTAGGGTGAGTGGTTTAAAGTCAGTTAGTTGCTTCTGTTAGGTGACAGTTTAGTAGCCTGTGCGAAATGAAATTTTATCAGTCTTCATCCAGTTTCAGAACATATTTCTCAATGCACAAATTGTCAGAAATGAATACTAATCAAAGTTCTTGATCCTTTTTGTAATACAGTGATGTCCATTTCCTTAATACACAGCTTGCAGACTTACCTTCCGAGATGCAGTCAGTGACGTTATTTTCATAGTACTCTTCTACACCACTAAATTTTACAATAGTATTCACTTACATATTTCTTCTGCTAGCGCAGGGTTTCTAGTGGTTTTTTATATTGACACAGTCTTTAAAAACAAGCACGCCCATCACTGTCTGAAGCTGTAACTTTTTAGATCAAACCTGGTAGGTGGCCAAATAGCTACGAGGGTAACTCCGCAAGCAGTGTAGTGGGTGAGTATGGGCTGAGAAATAATCTACAGTAGAGGGAGATTGTTCTTGTTATGTATAGCTCTCTAGTACACTTAAGGATTATACTCTTGCTTTTATTGATTGTTAAAGATGCAAATGTTTTGCCTGATGTTTTCTTCAAGATTGACTTTTTTCTTTTTTACATTTGTGGTTTTCTTTTTTTTAAAGAACTCGGGAACTTTTGGAATTGGGTCTTGACAATGAAGATTCAGAACATGAAAATGATGATGACACAAATCAAAGTAGGTATACAGAAACACTTCTGTAGTATGCAAAACGTGACACATTCTTGGTATTCTTTCCCCCCTTAGCTAGCTGAGGCTTTTGAGTAAATTTTGCTACTTGTATATGTTAAATTACAGTTGGGTTTTAGTAAGATTTTTCTTACCGTTGCTACTTCACCGAATTTCTTCTGTTACTGCCGCTTCTTGTTTCGGGGCCCTCTTTTTGTCTCCTTTCTCTCTAAACTACAGAATTTGTGCCTTGACAATTCTACACAGTGACAGAATTTAAAATTTGAATCGGTGTTAAACTGATTTTTTTTATCATCTGATAAAAATGGTATCTGATAAAAATGGCTGAAAATGGTAGAATGTATGCTCTATACCAAGTACATATAGAGTAGGAGTGCATGTTCAGTTAATTACAGTAAAAAGAATAAAACTAAAGAAATAAAAGTAAAAGGACTAAGCAACTTAATAAAAATATGAGATTTGTGAAAACATTCTGTAGAAATACTGAATTTACAGAGGTGCTCCTCCAGTCAGATAGCTGAGAGAGAAGTATATTAATTTTTTGGTATTATAAATCCTCTGCTTTTATAACTGTGAAACTTGAAATATTTTCTGCTATTTAGGTGCTACACTCAATGACAAAGATGATGACTCCCTCCCAGCAGAGACTGGCCAAAACCATCCATTTTTCAGACGATCAGACTCTATGACGTTCCTCGGCTGCATTCCACCCAATCCTTTTGAGGTTCCTCTGGCAGAGGCCATCCCCCTGGCAGACCAACCCCATCTATTACAGGTGACATCAGAGATGGTGTTCTGGAAGAAAACTGCAGTTTGCTTTTTTATTTCTAACTGAAGTATATTATTTACCCAGAATGCTTTTGTTAATTTTCAGCCAAATGCTCGCAAAGAAGATCTGTTTGGCCGACCAAGTCAGGGTCTGTATTCGTCTTCTGCCAACAGCGGGAAATGCTTAATGGAAGTTACAGTGGATAGAAACTGCCTTGAGGTAGATTTAAAGGTTTTATTATTTTAAACAATAGAGCAATTTAAGCTAGTACCTTCACTCCTTAAAAAGACACTTGAATATTTTCAGAGAAAATTTTATGTAGCTTTCAGATTAATTTAAAAGCCCAGTATGTGTGAAAACTTGGACTTCTTATGAAAAGATTGTTGGGTTTTTTTAATGTAGAAATGTTTGTGATTACTGATTTATAGCAGATTTCCAGCAGTATTTTTAAAGGCTGCAGTATAATCCCAAGTTAATGTGGAATTGCCATTTATATACTTGTGATTAGAATTAAATCTTCCTATAGCCCAGTAGATTGGACTTGCCTATAGACTGAGCATTAAATGGCAAGTGTATGAAATGCAAACATAAAGTGGGAAAATGTTTGTGGGTTGGTTTTTTTTTTTTCACATTTCTTAAAATGCTCGAGGTTATTGTGTTTTAACAGATCAGTTATAGTGCTCGCTTTTGTGTGGTTTGGAAATTCTATATGTATTATTTATATATATCCTGAAAAAGCCTTCTAGACTGCTTTGAACATGCAATTTTACTTTTCCTTCTTTAGGTTCTTCCAACTAAAATGTCTTATGCTGCCAACCTAAAAAATGTTATGAGCATGCAAAATCGTCAAAAGAAGGAAGGGGAGGAACAAAATGTGCCTACAGAAGAATCTGAGAGTTCAAAGCCAGGGCCTTCGGCTCATGATCTTGCAGCACAACTGAAAAGCAGTTTGTTGGCAGAGATAGGACTGACAGAAAGTGAAGGGCCACCACTCACATCTTTCAGGTTGTTTGAGTTAAAAATTAGTCTATGACATATTACTGAACTGTTAAAAGGATATCTGGGACTCTGAAAAGTCTTTTTAAATTAAAATGGGTATTTTACTTTAGTTTGAATTTGTAACTTTTATTTGATAGCTTTTAGCAGAGGTCTGTGTAAAATGTAGGAAAAGTCCTTACTACCTGGTATGCTGCTGCAGACCTACTATGGTGTCCTGGGTAGTGAAGTGTAAAAACTGGAATTGTCAGCTTGCCAACTGTGTCTGGTGATACTCATCACGGGATACTTGATGGAGTTAGGGATTGAACTGCTCTCACTTTGAATTACAGCTTTTTTAAAAAAATCAAGGTCTTGATTGAAGGGAGACCAACAACAGTGAATCCCACGTAGCAGTGAAGTGACATGCTTTGAGAGTCGATTTCTTTCTGGAATGAAGATTTGTCTTTAAGCTGAAACTAAGCAGCTTTTATGTGCTTTTGTCCACAATCTTATTTAGTGTGGTGTTTGTCAGAAATAAAGAATTTATTTGAAGGCAGAGAGTAAGAAAAAGCAGAAGTTCACTAAATATTTCTGAAACGTAACTTGATTTTGCTTGTCTTCCCTCCTGTCAGGCCACAGTGTAGCTTCATGGGCATGGTTATATCTCATGACATGTTGCTGGGACGTTGGCGCCTTTCTTTAGAGTTGTTTGGTAGAGTATTCATGGAAGATGTTGGAGCAGAGCCTGGATCGGTATGTATTCCCAGTGTAAGCACAGTTCCTTTTAAAACTAAGTTGTGAACCTTTCTCATTATTCTGATTGTTATTCATTTTTTTGGTTGTTTGTTTATTTTGTTTTCATTTTAAGATCTTGACCGAATTAGGTGGCTTTGAAGTAAAGGAATCAAAATTCCGCAGGGAGATGGAAAAACTTAGAAATCAGCAATCCAGGGATTTAACGTTGGAGGTAAAAAATGTTAGTTTGTCTTCTGAATTTGTTTTCATTAAAAGTTGAATTATCTCATGTTGCAGTAACTTGATAGAAGCTGTATTTCAGACTGTGCAAGCAGGTACCTTAAACCTTACTGTGATGCAATTACTCCATAGTTTTTCACAGTCTAATTAGCATTTTCTGAGTGTGCAGAAGTCACCAGAAACCGATTATGAAGCCAAAATTCTGTCGGTATGATTGGTAAAGAAAAGGAAACATTTTTGTGTGTTTTTACTAGGTTGATCGAGACAGAGATCTTCTAATTCAGCAGACCATGAGGCAGCTCAACAATCATTTTGGTCGCAGATGTGCTACCACTCCGATGGCTGTACACAGAGTAAAAGTTACTTTTAAGGATGAGCCAGGAGAAGGCAGCGGTGTAGCACGAAGCTTTTATACTGCTATTGCACAGGCTTTTCTGTCAAATGAGAAACTGCCAAATCTAGATTGTATTCAGAATGCCAACAAGGGTACCCATACAAGTAAGTGATGCACGCAGTTAATCTATGCAGTTAATCTACAAAGAATAATGATAAAAGCCTTGGATGCTTTTTTACATTGAAATACTTGGCATTGTCTCAGAGATTTCTTGTGTTAGTTCAGCACAGGAACGGTGAAAATTGTGCATGTTACTTCTCTGAGACAAGGAAATGGCTTATTTTCTGCTTTCAGAAACAGAAAGCTTCTGTTTTTCCTCAAAACAAAGAATCTGCTTAAGATGCTCTCAGCTTTTTCGAGCATCTTTCTCTCCAGTAGGTAATAATTGTCAAGGTTTTAGCTAGTAAGAGCTTAGACATTTTAATCTGACTGCTCTAGCTGGCGTGTCACAAATACATTTTAATGTTTTTGAAAGTATATATAAACTCTTGAAGTATTTTGGCATTTTTAAGTTGGTACCAACCCTTCAGGTTCCTTTGTTAATTTGAGTGAACCCCCATCACTACTTGAAGTGGTTCTGTCTCATTGACGTCTTTCAAGCTGTCTTCTGAAACTGTGTCCTCCTTACACTGAAATATACGTAGGAGAGAAGAACTTAAAGATGTTTAAGCTTATGAGGTGTTTTCCCCTTCAGGTCTGATGCAGAGATTGCGAAATAGGGGAGAGAGAGATCGGGAGAGGGAGCGAGAGAGAGAAATGCGGAGAAGTAGTGGCTTACGAGCTGGTTCTCGGAGAGATAGGGATAGGTAAGTGATATATTTTTAATTTGGTGGAGATTCTTTGACAAACAGAATAATTACCTTGGTTATCTTCAGGAAGGATATTTCCTCAAATTAAATGTGTCTGTCTTTTTCACTTTCAGGAGCAATTTACAGGGTAATTTCTTGAAATTCATTATATACTTTAATTCTTTAAAGAATAATTATTCTTTCTTTAGCATTGATAGATTGTCTTAACCATATGCCATCAATCTCTCCGGCTAAAACAATAAAGTTGTGTACTAGAATAAAATTGTAAGGTGATTTAGAAAGAACATTGCCATCGGTGGCATATCCGAGTGCTGTATCCAAAATAGTAGCAGTATTAAAATCTCTCGTTCATTTTGATTCTTGTTCTGAATTATTCTCTCCAAGCAGCTATGAGCAACACTACTATTCCAGCATAAAAGCTAATGCTCTTTTTAATCTATGTGCAAATGATATTGTTCCAGAGGACTTTTGCATAGTTCCTCTGAAATGAGTACAAACTGCTCTCATTTTCTTAAGGGACTTTAGAAGACAACTTTCCATTGACACACGGCCGTTCAGACCGGCATCAGAAGGAAATCCCAGTGATGACCCTGACCCTCTTCCAGCACACAGACAAGCCCTTGGAGAAAGGCTCTACCCTCGAGTGCAAGCAATGCAACCAGTAAGACTTATCTAATACACAATGATACATTGTTCTTATCATCTTTTAATTTCAAAATTAATTTCCCTGACCCTTACTGTTCAGCACAACTGAAAATATTTGAACGTGCGGGGTTGTTTTTATATTCTTTCTCATTTTCTTGAGATTTTTTCCTGTAGTTTGTCATTTAGCTTAGGAGGTATCTTGTAATACCTTCTATATTTAAAATAATAAAACTGTTTGAAAATGAGACAACTGGAGAACAATTGTAAAACCTATCACTCCTTATCCCCAGGCATTTGCAAGTAAAATCACAGGGATGTTACTGGAATTGTCCCCTGCTCAGCTGCTTCTGTTACTAGCTAGTGAAGATTCCCTTAGAGCAAGAGTTGATGAAGCAATGGAACTCATTATTGCACATGGCAGGTAAGGTATCAAGGATGTAGATAAGAAATGAAAACTGATTTTCTGGCCAAAGCATTTGTACTGTGCTACATCTAACTCTGATACGTGCAACTTACTTCCTGTTTTCTTCTAAATATTTTTCTTGGGACAAGTGAATTGTTGACTTTGGTTTAATCTCATCTCTCTGGTTTCAGAAATCTGTGAATTCCTTACTGTGAAATTAAATCTACTTTTTTTTTTTTCTTTTTTTGCCTTGTCAAGGGAGAATGGTGCTGACAGTATATTGGATCTTGGGTTGCTGGACTCTTCAGATAAAGTGCAGGTAACAAACTGTTGCACAAATTAAATTTATTTAAGATCCAGTTGTATCAGTTAATTTTAAAAACTTCAGCAACTGGAGCCTTCCTTTAGCCTTCAAGACAGAGTTCTGCTAAATAATCTCGTGGAGTTGTCTGTCTGTCTTTTGAAAAAATTAAGTAGTAGTAACTCAAAAGTATAAAATGTGTTCATTAGGAAATATAATGGAAATTCTTAACCAATTGAACTTGAATCTTTAGGTCTAGTAGCAAATAGCTTGTTGATGTGTGTCAGTAACTAGAATTTTGTTGATTGCTATTCTGACTTGCAAAACAGGAAAACAGAAAGCGACATGGTTCCAGCCGCAGTGTAGTAGATATGGAATTAGATGATACAGATGATGGGGATGATAATGCACCACTTTTCTACCAACCTGGAAAACGAGGTTTTTACACACCGAGACCTGGTAAAAACACAGAAGCAAGGCTGAATTGTTTCAGAAACATTGGCAGGTATGTTACTATTAACTTTCTAGTCTGAAAAAATGTAAAAGACAAGTATATGAAATATCAGGCAGAGGACCAACGGTCCAAGCTGCAAAAACTTCTTTACTTTTATGCCCTGTATTAATAATAGTGGGGAATTTCCAAATGGCAACCTGAGATTTCTTTTTCTGAAAAAATTATTTATTTATTTAACAAACTGGAAGTTTTATACTGCAGGAAATATTTTTATGGAGATTATATGTCAGGAATTGCCATCCCTTGAGGCATTTAAATGGCATGTAGACCTGGTGCTTTTCTTTTGGGGATTGATAGGGCTGGAAGGCTAGCTGCAGCTTGGCTCTTAGAGTATTTTGACTTTTTAATGCGAGTTTGCTGAAAGATTGCCAATGTAACGTCTGTTGTACCAAAACAAAACCCAAACGCTTATTTTCAGAATCCTAGGATTGTGCTTGTTGCAGAATGAACTATGTCCCATCACGTTAAATAGACACGTAATCAAAGTTCTTCTTGGCAGAAAGGTAAGTTGAACATACAAATCTTTTAAATCTAATCTTTAAAAACTGCCTTTTTTTTTTTTCCCCCCTAATGTGCATGTTGATGTTGGAACTGTAAGGATGCCCTGAAGGAGTATTTGAGGAGTATTAATATTTTCATTTCCTAGATTTTGAACTGAGTAGATGTAGTAGAAGTCAGATATTTGATTAAGTTGGAAGGATTTGTAATAGGCTAGCCTTTGGCTTTCTTCAGAAGCAGCTTACCGTCTCCCCTTTCTCTCTTCCTGAGATTAAAGACTCAAACATAAGCAATAGCATCTCAGCTTAATGAAAAGCATTTGCCTCAGTATTTGAGAGGACTAATTGAATTGAATTCTAATTAAATTCCATCTCAGGTGTAGGTATAACTTAATTCAGAGCAATAGTTACCTAAACTTTTGGCAAAAGTGCTTCCTCACCCTGGTAAACACTGTACTGCACGTTTCGGGCATTAGTCAACAGCATTGCAAGCTTTGTCTCAGGCAACAAACTTAAGCCAACGTTTGTTATTGTTGGTCTTTCCTTTTCCAGTGTTGTTCACATAATCACTTACCCAACGTACATCTGATCTTCAGTGAAAAAGAGTTAATTGCAGAACGATATGCCTCCATATATCCCCTGATACCTTCCGAGGGAAGACTCCCTTCTAATTCTTTCCTTCAGGCTTTTGTTCTTGAATGTATATTCCTTCCAGTTAAATGTTGGATACAGCAAAGAATATTTTAGTTAGGTTTAGTTTAGTTAGTGGATGACTTTTCCCTAGAGGCTGGTAAAGAACAAAGAAGCAAGGAACTAAAGCAAACAGCAAGAAGTAGACATTGGTACTTGAATTGTTGGAAACTGTGGTATGCAGCTGTGGGGCCATCAGTCGTTTCAATGTGTATATGTAGCATTAGTATGTTATGTGTGTGGGGAGGACTTCCAGCATTTTGGAGCACTGATGCAAGTTGGTTTCCAACTTCAGTCAACTTCCATCAGATCTGTTAATCTTGGTGATATATAGAGGAATTTGTTAAAAAAAACCCTATAAATTTTCCTTATAACCTCTATGCCCTTAATAGCAGGAAAGGCTTTACAGGTCCATCTTTATGTTCTGCTAATGCACTTCAGTTGAGTATTCTAACGTAGCCTCAAAGGCAGTCTGAAAATAGGAGTTTATTTCCAAGCGTTTGTACGCTTTGTTACATGGGCTGTGTCCTGCTGCATGCTAGTGCATAAGTAGGCACAGATTACAGAATGTTGAATATATTCTTAAACAGCTGGTATGTTTCAAATATCTATCTTTTTTTTTTTATATAGGTGAACTGGCACGACTTTGCTTTTTTCGATCCGGTTATGTATGAAAGCCTTCGGCAACTTATCCTCGCTTCCCAGAGTACAGATGCTGACGCAGTGTTCGCAGCCATGGACTTAGCCTTTGCAATAGACCTGTGTAAGGAGGAGGGTGGAGGGCAGGTAAGCACAGCTAAACCTGGGTCTCTGTAGTTTCAGAATTCAACAGCTTAGGCATGTTGCAGTCTTCACATAACCTGTGCTCTTCTCAGGTGGCAGACATAATGTTTTACCTTTCCTAGATTCAAATACAGTGTTCTCCTTAGACATTGAAGTGTTTGGTGGTTTGGTTGGTTAGGTTTTGGGTTTTTTTCTTCTCCTGGAAGGTGATGTAGAGCCTGTCAGCCTGGATAGCATAGTCAATCCCAGGGAATCCTTAAAGCTAACCTGTAGCAGAAAATTTTGCATGTTTTTAGAGATATTAAGCAGTAAATCACTGTGCTATATACTGTGGTTCTGGTAATAATCTTATTTCCTCTTTTCCTTTCTTTCTTTCATCTTTTTCAATGGTCTTTGTTGCTTTGTCATAGGTTGAACTTATTTCCAATGGTGTCAATATACCAGTCACTCCTCAGAATGTATATGAGTATGTCCGGAAATATGCAGAACACCGAATGTTGGTGGTAGCAGAACAACCTCTACATGTAAGTTTTTGGTGGAGTGTTATTAAAAAAATAAAATTAAATTAAAAAAATAATCTTTTAAGATCTCAATCAGTTAATTATTTCTTTGTTATGATATTTTTAATCGGGTTTCCTTTGCAATCTTGACAGCTTGAGTAAAAATGTGTCATTTTCAGTTTATTCTGCAGTACTGTGAATACTGAGTACTTTGAGTGATTTTTCTTAGAGGAAAGATTAATTTTTTTAAACTTGGATCTCCTTGCTTAAGCATATATGTTCATTTCTTGAGCTTAAATGGCACATATTCTCTTGGAATTTTTGCTTTGTATTTAGCAGCTACTTTGTTCTAAATAATCTATCAATTTTGATTTGTTTAGCTGTACAAACAAAGATTAAAGGCATTTCAAGATATTTACATAAATCACCTTGAACTTCTGAGCTGTGTCTTTGCTTTAAGAGGAAAAATCAGTTATGAAACGCACAACTTTGTTCTTATTTACTAGCCTGGCAAGAAACCTAACAATTGACTCTATTAAACCACATTAAAAATAATTGGGTTTTTGAAACCCTTTTTAAATAGAAGTTTTGAAATAACATATTTTTGTAAACAGTAATGACGGTCCAGTACTTGGAACCACTTTCTGTCTCATACCACATCTAAATTTGGTCATTTCTGCTGTCTGGGGTTTCCTGCTGCACTTGTGAGATACGCTGGCAAACTGCTAGATTACTTAGGTACAAAATACTCACAGAGCACATTCCTGGAATTAAGCTGCTTGATCTCCATGTCTGCCTATATTAGTAGTTCACCTCTTGTTTGTTTTAAGAGTTGAAAACTATAACAAGTATTTGAATTTACTAAACTGAGTTTATTCATATCCTTACATGTTGAAAATGGAATTTCCAATATTTTCAGGATATTATTTATATAAATAATATGTGTGTGTGTGTGTGTAACATTTTTAAAGCACAGTTGGCATGTCAGTGTCTGAGAAAGCAAAGTGTAACAACAAAAAATGTCTTCATAATTCTCATCATATTCAGTATAGCTCAGCAAAATATCTGAGAAGTATGCATTCGAGAGTGCATTTGCTTCTGCTCCTGGTGAAATATTAATTCAAACCATTACTGATTTCTTCTGCAATAGTAGGTAGTGTTTAACAGATTGCTGCAGTTCTTTGTTTCAGAAAAAAATTGCATCTGAGATGGTAAAGCTTTGAAAGAAAAGAACAGCTAGGAGAATAATCAATTTTGAGTTAACAGGGGATTTCATGTGGAACTTTTCAGTATGTGATATGGCTATAATGTGAATTTTGTGGTTTTCACTTAAGGCAATGAGGAAGGGCCTTCTGGATGTACTTCCAAAGAATTCATTAGAAGATTTGACAGCAGAAGATTTCAGACTTCTAGTAAATGGCTGTGGTGAAGTAAATGTGCAAATGCTAATCAGCTTTACCTCTTTCAATGATGAGTCAGGTATGAAATAATTTATTCAAAACCAGTTGCAGGGATAAATTAAAATAGTTTCTCTGTGGAGCTATCAGCATTAAACTTAAACTACCTCTTCAAATTTGACACCAGTTAATAAATCACTGAAAGTCCTAATAAAATTATTACTGGTTTGTTTTTTGGGTTGTTTTGGGTTTTTACATACCACTGAAAATGGTATGAAAACCCCAAAACCTTCAGCCTTAGGCTGAAGGCGGGAGAAGCACATTTTCCAGCTTCGCTGTCACTCGGTGTTAAATACAAGGATTGTATCATGGGTAGCATATCTTTCCTTCTGAAAGTTCTGCCTTAATTTTAGAACTATGAATGTGGATGGGTGCAGTCTAATATTTCTTACATAATTTTAAGCTACACTTAGCTGGTTTTAGGCTTTTTGGGAGGGAGGGATGGGAGTTGTACCGTGGTATGTCAGAGTTTACCTGTCACATTCCCAAGTACACATGTTAGTTGTCAAATTACTAGTGTCTCCAATATCAAGACTTTATGAATGAGATTGTAGCTGAGATCCAACTTGCAGTTCATGTAAAATAGATCTCTTAATACTTACTGACCAGTGTACCAGCTTAATTATGTATCTTTTTTATTTCACATAGGAGAAAATGCTGAGAAGCTTTTGCAATTCAAGCGTTGGTTTTGGTCCATAGTCGAGAAGATGAGTATGACAGAAAGACAAGATCTAGTAAGTTGTCTGTTCCCAGTGGAAATATGCAGAAGAACTGGAATAACTTTGGCATCCTTACTCTTTTTAACTGTGTCTATCTGCAGAGACTTTGTATGTGAAGAGTTAAGATGGTAAACCAGGGTGGTAGGTATTGATTAGACTTACAGCTCTGGAAGCATCAGGTGTGAATCCTAGACCTTCTTGCAACTGAAAGTAAGCGTGGTGTGTCTATACCCACATTCACAGGTCTGTTATGGAAGCACAGTTGCAGTCCCTGCAGAGTCGTTACTAAGCTGAGTAACTGTGGTTAGTCAAGTGTGTTGTGGGCTAGGAGGGTTTTGAGCTTGAGTTCTCTTCCTGGATCATCTACTCCCCTGACTTCTGCGTATCCTGAGGGCAACACCTGTGTCATCTCTGTAAGATGTTGGTAATGACACTTTCCTCCTCAAAGCCCTTTAAGAATAGCTGATGAAAAGCATGGAAGGACAAGATACTGTTTAGGGGGGTTAATTTTGGAAAACCTGCTTGTAATTTGTATTCGTTGTGTGCTTTTTAAAACTATTTGCTTTTAAGCTCCTACTACTGAAGGTACTATCTTTGCTTTACAGTTTGCTAAAAGGAGCCAAGGACTAATCTGAAAAGAAGAAAGTGTAGAGCACATTTGTTAAGGCAAATCTCTGGTTACACTTTGGTAGCGATTCTGGTCTGCAAGTCAGCATTTCACACTTGAGGCAATAAACGAGATATTCTCTGTTGCTGCCTTTTGTCCATACAAGTACCACATTCTGTAGTCACTGACTGGTTTGTGAGGGATTTCTGATGCAGTTTGTATTGATGGCAGTCACCATCTTCCCATTTCTTGATACAGGATCATTTTGAGTGCTGCTTTTATCAGTTTTAACAGAAGTATATAATACAATGAGCAGCTGAGGGAAGGAACTGAAGGCAGCTATTGCAAAAGCACGTAACGTGACTGCTGAGTTTAGCTGCCATGTTAAACAGCACGTAGGATCTGTAAAAAAAGAAGTGAAAAAGGAAAAGTAAAAAGTAAACTTGCTGTGACTATGCAGTTCTTGAACTTGTCTCTACAGAACATGTAGGCAATATGAATTTTGGCCTTGTACAGCAAAATTTTAAATGCCGTCTTCTTTTTTCAGGTTTACTTTTGGACCTCAAGTCCATCATTGCCTGCCAGTGAGGAGGGATTCCAGCCTATGCCGTCAATCACAATAAGACCACCAGATGATCAACATCTTCCTACAGCAAACACTTGCATTTCTCGCCTTTATGTCCCGCTCTATTCCTCTAAGCAGATTTTGAAACAGAAATTGTTACTCGCCATTAAGACCAAGAATTTTGGTTTTGTGTAGAGTATAAAAAGTGTGTATTGCTGTGTAATATTACTAGCTAAGTTTTGTAGATTTTTTTCCATTTGTCTATAAAAGTTTATGAAAGTTAATGCTGTCATACCCCTGGTGGTACTTCAAAGATTTAAATGCAAACATTCCTGTACTGAATTTGTAATGTAAAGGCCTGAGGAGCACTGGCAATATCTGATTGCAACAGTTTGCTAGTCAATAACTCCTTTGCCTAACCCCAGCCAAAGATGACAGCAGAACAATATAATTTACACTGTGATTTATCTTTTTGCTGAGGGAAAATATGTAAAATGTTCTGAAAATTCACTGCTGCCTTTGTGGAAAGTGTTTCAGCAAAGGTTCTTGTATAGAGGGAGTAGGGAATTTCAAAATAAAAAATTAAGTATGTTCTGTGTTTTATTTTAACTTTTTTTTTTTTTTAATGGTGTTTAATTTGTGGTTGGCTGCAGTTGTGTATCATGTATATTGAACTTGTAAAAAGTTCCTGACAGCTCAGATCCCGGAGCTGGGGTCGTTCACTTATGAAACCACTTTCATTGCAATTTTTGTTCTGATTGCATTGAACTCTGGCGCATCAGATACCATCACTAATATTTTGCATGTAATCTGTACTTTTAGTGGGTTTGGTTTTTTTTGTACATATGATGAGGCCAATGCACAGTATTTCATAGTTCACAATCAACATTTTTGTATCCCTGTTTTAGTGAACAGACAGTCAGGAGATTGTTCCACTACCAGTTCTAACCTGACACTTGTACTACGTTATCTAACTATGTAAACTCAGCCTGGGCACTTTCTGGTAACTGTAAAATGTTTATAAGATCATGATTATTGAATATACATTTTGGAAAACTTTAATGTTCGTGAGCAGCTTAACTTCTTTTGTATCTAGCCTTTTTTTAAGTATCTTGTTACAGTTTTTTAATAAAGAAATTACAGACAAAATACCAAGTCATACTGAAGAAACAATAGTTTTTATTTATTTAGCCATTTATATGTTAGCTAACAGCGTACACTAAACATAATTGTTCATAAAAATCTGCATTTTGTAACTGAAAAATTGACCTGCAGAAGACAATCAGCCCACATTTTACAGTTAGCAGAGAATCCTGAATGAAACAGGCCAGGCAACCCCTTCTTTTCACAGAATTGGAATGAAGGTAAAGAGGCTTGTTCTGAAAAATATCAAGGTAATTAGGTTAGAATAAAATTCTCAAACTGCACTGTAGTGGGTACTGCTGTATGTTCACTTTTGAAGTGGTTGGTTGCTTTTGGGGAGGGCAGTCTTGGACCATACCCTAGGACTTGTTTTCCCTAATGCTTGAGAGATTTTTGGAGAGTTAACAAGTGACTAATGAAGGAAGGGGGAGCCAATTTTCCTGTGTCAAAACAAATTTTTGAAAGCTTATCAGACTGAAGTATTGAGGGTTAAGAGCTTTTGTGGTGGCGATGTTCTCCCTCTTTCTTGCTTCTTCAACCCCATGAGTCCGTGTTAGTGATTTTTATTTTTTCTTCCTTTTGTTGGGAAGAGCTAAACTAACGTTCCGTGAAATTCATCCGTTCCAGGGCTCCACTGAGTTATCCTTTCTGTCGGGTAGTTGAGGATGACCAGAATTTACCTGCAGCTGTGATTTTCCAGAAAGCCTCTGTTTTCATAATTTATTTAGTTCCTAGAGGCATGGAGGACAGCTGAGATTTAGAAATTCTGAGCACCAATTGCCAAACTGATGCTGAAAATCCTGCTTTCTAAGGCTGACTGTTTCAGGCTTGTGTAGTTAAACCGCAGGTAGATCAAGTAAACAGATACAGAATTATTTCTGCATGTACTAATACTTCCTAAATCAATCGTCCTAAAAAAGGATAGTTGTACGAGGACTGGAGTCTATTCTGGATTTCCTATTGTGACCTCCAGTGTGTCTTCAGTTGAGACTGTGTCAGATTTTACTGTGCCAGTATCAATTAAAAATAAAAAGCAGTACAGCTACACAAGTCTAGATATAGGTGTATTAGTATAGAGAAAATATATACTGGTATGGCTGCTCTCGTGTCCTAAGGAGGATAATTACAAAGGTACAAAGCAACTTATACCTTATGCCTGAATTTCTTACTGGTGTAATTATTTCCCTTACCAAAAACGCCTCTAACTGAAATGTGTAAAGTTAGAAGAAAGCAACAAAAGAAAACTGTTTAGGCATCAGATCTACAGTCTGTAAAATAAAGCTCCCTCCCTCACAAAGCTTTGTGAGACTTGATGTATTAAAAAGTATCCAAGGCCCTTGGATGAAAGGCCATATATAAATGTAAAGTAATGTGTGTATATATATATGTATTGTGTGTATATGTATATAAGTGTATGTGTATGTATAACATATAAATATATGTTATATGTATATATATTTCTGTATATAGCTTAAACATTTTTTTAAGTCCTGTAATGTATAGCTAGACAAAAATTATGCAGATAACTCAAAGTAGCTCACCATATATACACACACAAGGCATTCTGATAAGTGGAGAGGGAATCTAGAATGATTTATGCTGTCGTCATTGACTTGAAATGTGTATGTAGCTTTATAAATAGCTTTTTTCCTCTGTATGGTATATTTAAACTATATCAAGATTTTAATAAGAAAAATGTTTATTAAAATCATACACTTCATCTCCCTTTGACTTAAGCCCTTCTGTTAGTTCACTTTTAAGATGTGGTAGAGGAACTAGTTAAAGGAAAAATCTGTAATGTTTACATTTTTTTAATACTCTAAATCCATAGCTGTTTGTTCATCAGCTGCTGAAAGAGGAGATCAAGGTAGCTATTAATAAACTCTTATTGCCAACTACTAGACTAGTTCCTATCCTGGATCTAGGGAAAACTGACACCTTAGTGCTCACTTCCGTGGCTAATTCTTGGTGTGAGTTTCTGTTCCTTAGCTAACTACAGAAGGCAAATCACTTGCTTCAGCTTGGTTAGTTTTCCAGAAGTGAAAAATCGTACAGACTTGTCATCAAGTGGCCTTTCCCATCTGTTTGGTTTGGGAGTGACTTCCCTTCGAGTTTGTCATTTGGTCATGAGATAACATGCAGTGAAAAAGCTGTAAACTGGCAGATTTGTGAATCAAAAGCAATACCCTTCATGTACAGCAGCAGTCATTCAGGGAGGCAAAGGAAAGGAAATTTGCCTAATCTCTTAAACTACGTTTATCTTTGTATACAGTTGTGCAGATTATACAGACCTGCTGTGTTTTGAAAGTTACCTCCACGTGTGCATCCAAAGAGAGGTGCCTAGGGAGCAGGGTGTGAACCTTTCCTCTGTAGCTGGTATGCAGAGGGTGAAGCGCCCCAGTCACCACCAGCCACCCCCTTGCAGTTCTGCTTCTTGCAGGTAGCCTGAATTTGCACACCTCTTGGGCATTCTTAATGCCACGTGAAAGATTGTTCAGTAGATCAGTATCAGTAACCTCCTCTTCCTCCTCAGAGGAAGCTTACTGCTGTTCTTTAACTCCCTCTTTGTACTGTACTGATAACCTGTGGATCATGTCTCTGCCTGTGCATCTATAAATGCCATTCTGAGCTCTTGCTGTGTCTGCACTCTCAGCTTCATTGGCACTTGCGTTCCTCTGGCTTCTGCTCTCTAGGGCGACTACAGATACCCAGCTTAGTACCTTCGATTCCCTTTCTCTTTTCAAGCTTTGTACGATCTAACTTTTTTTTTTTTTCTGAACTCTTCAGTTTGCCGCCTTAATAATGGGTCTGCCAAAACTGATTAGAAAATTCTGCAAGTCTGGATAACCTGGATTTCAGTACTGATGGCATTTGCTTATCCCGAGGTCTGAATGTCCATGCAGAGATTGAAATGTGTAGGTGAATTGGCCATGCAAAAGCTTCACCAACTACCTCGAGCTCGCAGGGCTGGAAGTTCTGTTCTGCCTGGTCTGTGTGGCTTAGCATGGGGAACAGACTTCACAGCTGGACTCTGGCCTCCTCCATCGCCGTGTAGTCATGGTCTGGCAGGGCTTCCCAGCATTGGCAGGAACACCGATGGGTCCTTTCCTAATTGAAATTTCTTTTATGACTTTAGTTTGAAGCTATTTGATTCTCTTGTCATTGAGCAGATTTGCTGAAGTGAGAAGCACGGAGGACTTTTTGTGTATCTTTTAAGGATTTTCTTTGGAGTTGTCTTCAGGAGGAGAACTTCGTGTCCTACTTGAAACACAACCCTGTAAGTGAGATTCCCCACCACTCCCGGCTTTGTCCACGGCCTTCTTAATATAAAGGTATTTTTTGTCATTATTTTACAGTACTATCCTGGTTAGTAGAGCAAGAAGCAGCTAGTTGCTCCCAAGTGTTTCAGGACTATTTTTCTATCACGGTGACACTTTTCTGTATCTCTTGTCCAGGGACAATGCCAGCTAATGCAAATGCATGTGTTTGAATACTACAGTCATGGGAACCTATTGGAAAATAGGTTGCTGCTGCAACCTATGGTAAGGTTTTTCTGCAAGGAGAGTCTTAAGAAAGTAGTTGGTTTGGACATAGTGAAATTATTTACAAATTGGTTTTCATACAGTGAACAGTTTTAAGCTGAAAAAGTGAATTTCACTTTAATTTATAAATGAAAATTCTTCATTTTACCTGAAATGGCATTCTTCATATTAAAAAATGGTATTTATAAAGCATTCTTAAAAAGCAGATTAGTATTTCCAAAATAAGTAATGCTTTTTGGGGAGGAGGGGAAGAGACGTTATACTTCAAGCTGTGATGACTCTGTTTTGGATGCCTTAGTAGATAAAATTTTGGGACATACTTTGTATCAGCAACTTACTTTGCCTTGTCATGGCAGAGTACTTTACCCAAAAAATAGTAATTGATGCTAGCATAGCACACACTGCTTTTATTATCTCGAGAACTACTAAATACTTCATGAACTTGCATATTGTTCTCATTCATGACTTTCTGAAGGAAAACACGATAGGCTTCTCTTTTGGTTTGTTGTCTGTTTGGGGTTTTTTTGGGGGTGGAGGAGCACATGTGTGTGTGGCTTGTTTGGTTTTTTGAGTGGCTCAAAATTACTCTGTTGGACCCAGCAAGCTTTGGAAGTGCAAAATTGTGTTAGTAAGCCAATGGTGTACTGAAGGTGTGTGCTGCTGCTGCACCTCCAAGAGCAGCAATTAATGTAAGAGAGCTGTTGTGAAGCCATATGCCACCCGTTCTGGTGTGCTGCCTTGCTGTGGGTCTTCCCTCCCTGCACCTCTGGGAAGTGCCGCCACACTGATGGTGGATGTAATCCTGCGGATCAGAGTCCCTCCCCGTGCAGATACACCTCCACATCTCCTAGCACGGGTGTTTGTTGTGAGCAAGGGCAGGTAATGGGCCTTGGGGACGGGCAGGACAGCTGCCACACCACTGGGCAGGTGGGAGATAAGGAGTGAAAACAGCTTCCACCACCTGCTGGGGACCGTGTTTTAAATAGGACATAGTAGGTACAGTTGAGTAATCTGGAATCTTGCAGAACAGTGCATAATTTCCTACGTATGCTTACTCTGCTTGTAAAGTATTTCACAGTTCCATGAGTGGTTTTCTGTATCTCGGTGTCATGTACACGTTTTAATGAATATATACAAAACAAAGCTAACGGAACTTTTTGTGGAGGTGCAAGGACAGCCAACTGCTATTTTTGTTAATCCTTGTGGTATGTTTTCTTTGCAGTATTTTTCCTTTGTATGTTAATCTTTAGGTACCATGTAAGCAGAAGTTTGCTGTGATCTGTAAAAGGGCAGGTGTGACTTCAAGAAGTTACCCTGAGAAAAATGAACTCCTTTCTATTGCTAATTATATTAATTTGTTGTAGTTCTTAAACCTTGTCAAATCCTCAACAGGACAGTCCTGTATTTGGAGAATTTTGAACCAGCCAAGCCAGGATGATCAGGTTAGGGGGCTAAGACCACTGACAGGCCCATCAATGTTATTTAATATTATTTGTATGCTTGAGTTTCGCTGCTTGTTGGTTTTTGCCCAGAAACTCATACATCTCCCCCTTAGGTCATCAGCACACTCTGCATTACACAGCTCACAATATAATTTGCCAGTGCTAACGGGTCAGCTGGGTTTGCTTTACATCAGTCACTGTTCCTCCATTCGTTTGCTCTGAACAAACAGAAATGGAATCCCTGGTACTCAGTATGCCAGTGAGTGGGGCTGTTGTTGGATGTGAATATTAAGCGGCTTGTATGGATACTTCTGGATAATAAAACTTAAAGGCTGTTGTAGTCAGGTAACAGCAGATGATGTTCATGTAAAACCACCGTTTCTCATTTACTGTTTGTAAATGAGTTTCTGTGCAGGGCTTAGTAACTGGCTGATTAGATGTGTTTCTGCTCTTCAGAAAACCTGACTGGAGAAAATCCAAGTTGTTCTTGTGCTTAGGACTGTCACTGTGGCAAGATCTGTCACTGATGCACAGATCTTGCCACAGAACTTTCTTCACCCCCTGCCCTGGTGAGGCTTGAGCCTCCTCTCACAAGGCACAGAAAAGCTGCAGGAGGCAGATATGGTCCAGAGGAGCCCTGTTGACCTGGCTCCCAGTTCACATACTTGGGAAATGGGGAGAGGGGAGGTCTCGGTCATTCTGCGGTGGCCAAATGCCTTTAAAAAAAAAATCTGAAAATCTTAATGATGGACAGCTAATAAACCCAAGGGTTACTGTTCTGAGGAAGGATACTGGAATCCCTTGAAGCCCCTACCTGTGCACATGCACCTTCTGTGGCTGTGGAGTGGTTGGGGATGTTTGGTGCTTGACCAAGCAGCAGTTGTGGAGATGGTGCACAGGCATCCGAGTCCTCCTCCTACTCCTGAAGGGACCACCCTCGGTTCTTGAAATTTCTCTTGGCCTCTGAAATGTGGCTTAGTCCTGTGTGTGTGCTGCCTGTCTTGGTGTTCATAAACTTTTAGTTCTCACTCACTGGTGTTTGCTTTTAGATTTGTGGTTTTGATTTCAGAGCTTCACAGCAAACCAGGCCCTACCTGTTGTGTGGGACTTCTTTTTATCCTACAGACTGCTTGATTGTTTCAGAAAATGACCCCCATGTCTACAGGAAAAGGGCCTGAGGGCCTGGCCAGATTCAGGATGAGCAAGGACAAGGAAACCACTGAACTCAGATCTGGATGAATCGCTTGCAAGAACCAAGAAGACAGAAAGACTTCTTGCAAGACAGAAACCAATGTCAATAGTACTTTAACTCGCCGTGTTTGCACTCACGGGCTCCTGCAAGCACCTCCAAACACCGCAACTATAGACGTCTGGTACGCAATTACTGCGGGGTGTTCTGAGGTCTGTATTAACTCAAGTTGGATTTAAAAGGAGGGGTTTTTTTTCCTTGCACAGCTTGCTCTTTCTTGTACACCTTTAGAGTACCCACCTGTACCTGGCAATAGACACTTCAAGTCGTGTCTCAGCACCAGCCACCACTGCTATCTTCAGCCCTGTGCACGTCCTTCAGTGTTTGCAACAAAGCAGTTAAGTCCCTCCACTAGCTCATCTTCCATTATGATCTTTCAGAGGCATGTCTAGGATCGTCTAACTTGGGGATGTTGTTTCTTTGTTTGCTGTTGCTTTTTGTTCGTTTGTTTTTTCTTTACAAAATAAGACCCTCCCTCCCACTCAGCGCTGTGCCTCCCTCGCTGTTCAGTCTCCACCTGCCTCGGCCGCAGTGGA
>JAAGNO010018623.1:85208-105130 GCA_033439905.1 Ceryle rudis
GAAGGAAGGAAGGAAGGAAGGAAGGAAGGAAGGAAGGAAGGAAGGAAGGAAGGAAGGAAGGAAGGAAGGAAGCCCCCTAGAATGACTGTCTTAAAATATGTTTCCTACTGAAATTCAGTGTGAATTCTGAGAAAACAGCCAGTCCTCAAGGATGGTGAAGTTGAGCTGTCACACATGCCTATTGCTTCAGACAAACACGAGGTTGTAGGCACCCAACTTTACCTGTTTTCATTTTATGGTTGCACCTTCATTCCAGCCTGGGTTCATCGCAATCACCACTGAGCAACGCTACAGAGCCAATCCCAGACTGAGTGAATTTGGGGCCCAGTGTTAGAGAATCTGAAACAAACGTAAAAAGCCCATGTTTGTCAGCAGTTACCACTTAGAGAGATCTGAGATATCGATAACTGGCATTTATAGGGTTCAATTCTCCAAGGTTTCCAGCACTTTGGCCCCAATCCAGAAAAACACTTATACACATGTTTAGCCTTAAGCGTGTGAGCCGTCCCTGTTCAAGTTGTTGCAGTGCTGTAGGCTCGGGCAGACTCCCAAAGTAACTCAACCCATGACAATTTTCAAGTCTGAAGTTCATCCCTGTGTGGATGGCAGCACAAGAACCCCAGTACAGCGTTATGAATCTGGTGGCTTTCTCATAAGCTCTGCAGTTTTTGCAGCATGTTCCTTCACATCCCAGCTCTTGGAGTCATGCAATTGCACACATTTGGATTTTCTGAAGAGAAATTTTGAGGCCATATGGTTCAGGTGAATACCTTGAAAAATTCCACTTAAAAAGAGAAAAAAAACCCCTCCAAACAGCCCAGAAAGATCTTTAAAATAACTCATTTCATCTTTACAATACAGACAAAGTACAGCCCACTTACTCTTAACAAAAAGAAAATAAAAATGATCCACAATGCATACCATTGTTATTGTTTTTATTATTATTGTTGCTTTTACAATTAGAAAACAAAGTTAATGCTTCTTCCCTGAACAAAGGATAACTCTTGCTCTAGATGAATAAACCACAGCTCTGCTGAGATATTTAATCAAACTCTGCCTGATGAAACTTGTCCTGAGGGGAAAGCAAAACAAAACAAAACATGTTGTACATGTTAAAGTCATTAATCTCAGGTGGATTTTAAGTTTCCTGTTCTTTCGCTCCCTCCCATGTGTAGAGGACAAAGTCATGCCTGTGCTGGCTCCTATCTGCTCTTGTGAGCATAGTGATGGTGTTTCACGATCCTCTGTCCCATGCAAGAAAGCCAAATCCTTCATGGTAGGGTGAAGGTGTTAAGGACAAAGTGATCTCAGAGATGTATTTTCCTCCTTCTCTTTGTATCTCCACAGCCTTCTCCTAGTACTTTCCCCAAGCAGGTAGCCTGGAGCTGGTCATCACAAGCACAGCTCACCTGGAGGATGCTTATGGTTGTCTACAGGGATCTGTTTTCTAGAAGGAAAAGGGATGGTTAGTCCCTCAGGGACTCTTTCATCACTTTCCTGACAAAGGCACTGTTAATCTTATTGAGATTTTTGCCTCCTTTCTCTGCCCTCCCTTCTCCTCAGCAAGGGCTTTTGTAGCTGCACATGAAACACTTGTGGGCTGCCTGCTTTAGGACGATTAAGATGCTTTCAATTTTGCAGAATAAACTAAACAATTGGATGGGAGTTTTCTACAATGAACATCATTTGCCTACCTTAGGGAGCAACCTAAATGATATAAAACTAGAAAGGGGTGAGGGCTGGGGGGAATTAGTCAAAAAATATGAAGTCATCTGGATGTACCCAAGGTCTAAATCCTCAGATTTGGAAACAGCATTAAGTCCAAACTCTTTCATTAAATCATGGATATTTTTTTTCAAATGAACAAAGGCTACAAAGCCTCCAAAATAATACTTTTCAAGATAGCTTGCCCATTTCCCTCAGGGGTAATCGTGAAATATTTTGAAATAATAGTATTTATGGGAATATATCAGCTCTATTTTTCCAGCTAGTGTAAATCAACAAAGCTGTGTAGTAGGACATGGAGCTAGTCCACTTTATACCAGCTATTAGGATATGGTAGGACACTTTATAAGAGAGGGAACTGTAGCATCACCCTACAGAGACATTTACAACAATTAAACCTATTTCATTTAGAAGCTGAAAGACCTCAGTGTTCCAGAGAAAAGCCTCAAGAACTGGTTGCTGAGGGGCTGATAGGAGTGAAGGAGACTGGTACATGAAGGTCTTGCCCTACCATTAGGGATATATTTCCCTTGAAAAACTGGTTTATGACAAATGTTCTCCCAAATATCTTTCAGACCACATATGTAAAAAAATTGGCAGCTACATTTTGAGGTCCTTTTGCACCAAGCATTGCAATTGAGAACAAGGACATGTGTCTCTTCTGGTCTCTCTATGCTTTGCTGATGATTCCAGGAGGAAAGCATCAGAGACAGGTCTCAAAAGATCAAGATTCACCATGGGTTCTTCCACCAGTACAGCCCCTTTGTTATAGGCTCTCTTTTTATTCCTAGGTTCTATTAAGAGGAAAAGAAAACAGAAAACATCGTCTTCCTCTCACAGTCATTTTATGAAAAAGTCAGGGAATTTGAGACCATCAAGAAAGAGATGACCCTAATGTGCTGGATGAAGCAGGGCTGTGTAACAAAGGGGCTGCAGTTTATTGGACCTTGCCCATGCATGACTCTCTTCTCAGTGCGGCACATCACCCTGGGCACATTGCTAATGCAGGATGCAGCTGCTTTGGAGAATGCGTCTGAAACTTAAGAGTTATGGCAGAAGTGGTGTAAAGGTGTTAATTCATAGATCAACAGCCTAAGACATGGGCTGGGGTCACACAAACTTTTAGCTCTAAAAAGCAAAATTCAGATGAAGCCCATGATGGATTGTCTAGAGAAGCCAGAAGATATTTTTGAGTCTAAACTACAAAATTCTAAATACTGAAGCCATTTCAGTTCAACATCTTCAGTAACATGCAGCTGTGGGCAGAGGCAGACACAAAGCATGAGGTACCACCTTAGTTAAACGTCTGCTGAGAAGTTATTTTCCACCTGATGGAACTCCAGATGCCTGGTAGGCTGACTCACACCTTTTCATGCTCTGCAAAGTTATGAGTTCTTCTGACGTGAACAAAACAGCTGAGGAATACACGTCTGACACTGTAGGAGTGAAATGCAGTTGAAAACAATGTGCACACAGAGCATTTATTCCATCTCACTATTTTTTCGCCAAGCAGAAAGACTCGGGACATCAGCAAGGGAGCAAGAAAAAAAGTCATTACAGAATATCATTGAAATGCTCAAATTTTTCTTTGGTCAGAACATCCCTGCCTTTGTTGGCTTCACTGGAAACTGGAAATAAAAACAAAAATCCTTAAAAGAATGAAAGCCCATTTCTTTACATGTCAAGCAAAGCCAAAACCTGGCTTTGGAGAGCAGTGGGATTTGTGCCACCAGCCTGTCTGCATGTCAGCCTAAAGACACCCACTGCTCATCACACCACACTGTGGAGACGTTTTAGTCCACCAGCTTTTATGGGGTGACAATAACACAAACCACTGACAAACTACCAAAGGGTGCTTTTTGCCTGCTCGTGGCTGGGGGAGGGAAGGAGGCGAGGAGACCAAACATGTTATAGCAAAGCAAAGTAGCTGAGGAGAGCAAAATACCTCTGATTTTGCTCTTTAGCCCATCATGCATCTCTCCCCACCAGCTCCCCAGGCCTGCTCAGAGATGTGACAGAGACAGTTGTCTTCTAGAGAGTGGCTGGGTGGGGAAAAAAAAGAGATCTAGAGGAAGACCACAGTGTTACGTACACATGTCCCCATAGGAAAGTGCCCTTTTCCCCCCATATGTGTGTAGGGGAGATTTTTCTGTCTGCTTACAGCATTTCTTGGGGAAAGGACTTCTTGCTCAAAAAATTATTTAAGGGACCTCACAGGCTCTGCTGCCTTCTGCTCCTGGAGCAGACATCCTTCTCCAGCATTACTTAACAAGAACACAGAGATGGATGCTCATAGCAAAAAAAAAAAAAAAAAAAAAAAGGCAAGAAAGGGAACCTAAGCTAAGCTAAAACCTCTCCTGAACAGCAACTCCTCTCCACATACAAGACCAAGGAGCAAATCACCCATGAGAGGTATTAGTCACGCTTGTTAAGATCCTTGGGAGCTTAATATTTTACCAATGAGAGTGATTGCTGATATAAAAAGCAAAACAAGAACAGTGACTCTTCCTTTCTCCAAACACTCTGTTTCATTGTCTTGACTGTATCTTGGCTAATTCTGCTCAAAACGAAGAGGCTGGGGAGACAGGGAATAAAGGAACTTATCTATCCCACGCCAGCGAGTGCCTCGATCCATGCTCTTCTCCCGTCCTTGGGAGGAAAAACAGGGTTGCTTTCCAAGTGGGAGAGTGAAACATAATAATCTAACATTTTGCTGTTGCACCAGTAACTTCAGCATTTATTTCATACTATTGTTAATGCTTGTTTATAATATATAGATATATTTATGTAGGAAATAGAGTAGACAAAAGCGCAAGATATATCTTATAAATATTTCTGTATGTCCTCATACAAAAGAAAATATGTACAGCCACAAATAGTGGTTCTCTGCTGTGTCAGGGCAGGGCCATGTGAAGGACTGACATGTTCCCATTCCCTTCCATTGGGAATAGCTTCTGCCTTGCATGACTGCACTCCCCACAGCCGGGACCAGACCCACTCTGCTCTCTGCAGTTTCTTGGGGCAGGGTCAATAGTTTTGCTGGGGCAGAAGAGGCAGCGGCATATTTCCCTTAGGACTTGGTGGCCCAATGTGGCTGAACATCAGTGACTAAGGGCATCACACCCAAAGGAAAATAAAGAGATCGGGAGCTTTTTTTTTTTTGTTACATTACCACTGGATTTTGACTTCGCTTCTTTTTTTTATCCTAACAGCTCCAGTACTATCTCATGGACCTCAGAAAGTCCTTCTCAGGGTACCCTACTCTCAACTGCCTTCAGAATCCCAGGAGATTTTTTTCAAGATTTTTTTCCCAGGCTAAATTCAAACCCCATCCAGCCTGGACAAATGAAGAACAGCTTTTCTTGCAGCAGTAACTTCAAAGTCACAGACCTGTGTAAAAGAAAGGTTAAAATGAGTTGTTCATTTCAGAGGATTGACCTGAAATCTTTCCACCTTTATCATCCAGAGTGGATGATTCCCTGCTAAAAATTAAGTCTTTGGCAACAAAGACAGTTATTGCTGAAAAGTTGTAGCATTGTCCGGCACAGACTCAGGGCTGGTGTAACCCATAGTTATTTTCAAACAGGAGTTGCTTGTCTTCCCTGGGGACAGTTTCTATTTTTGGTTCTCAAAATATTAAGGCACTTGATGGACGGGCATCACTGGCAACCATAGGAAATATTTTGGAAGGAGATACCATCCCAAATGAGTTTTTGTCTTCTCAGAGAGATTTTATTGGTGGGGGGAAACATTTGTGGGTTTGGTTTTTTTGGGTTGGTTTGGTTTTTTTTTTAAGGGTCTTATTTTTACTAGTGTAATTGTCTTTTTTTCCCTCCTACCATCTTTTTCCAAGTCTGTGTCTGTAAAAGGTAAACAACATCTAGTCAGGGAAATGTTTTTTCTTCTTGGAATACTGCTGGGGTGCCACTGGTGTCTCAGCTCCTAGGTGGAGAGAGAAGGGTTTGAAGGGTTTTCATTTGCACACATATCTCTCGACAGTCCTCTCACACTTTTTACAGGTCACGTAGCAGCACCAGTGGTACTTGCAGTGGCATCGCTCCACCACTTTGTCCATGTAGGGGTTGTAGCCTCTGCCGCAGCACATCAAGTCACAGCTGTCACTCCCATTGGAGGTCTTGTTGCATTGTCTGGAAGAAAAAAAAATTCAGTGAGAAAGCACAAATCTCTTCTGGGCTTTCCAAACCACTTCCCTGTGGCAGTGCTGGGGCCTGACAGCTCTGCAAGGCTCTTGGTGAAGCCAGTGCAGTGGCATCTCAGCTGCAGCAAGTACATGGCAGGGGCGAACACCCAGTCAAGTAGTCCTCTACAGCTGCAAGAGGGAGTCAGGGAGAGACGTGGGGCTGCACTCACATCACCTGCTATGATGCCCAGAATTTCACTTGCATCACGTGCTCTGACACCCAAAATAACTTTGTACTCCTGTTCTGGCTTTCAGTTCAGGCATTCAGGCTGACTGTCAGCCAGGGCAGGTAGGACCTAGCTCCCATACAGGTAGAAAAGCAAAGCTATCATGATACTTCCACCAAACCAAAAACTCATAGTCCCTAGCAATCTGTATTCTCAAACAGGCTCCAAAGCTGTCTGAAAGGAGCTGGAAGAAGATGATACCCCAAAGAACAAACATCAGTGTTTGTTCAGCACTACCTAACCTGAAAAGGATGGAGGAGGAACCCTGCAGCCACAGAGTATTTGCACAGGCTCTGTGCCAATGATCCCAGGCTGGGAAAGCTCCCAAGCAGGCTGTTACAGCCACTATCCAGTCCTGCCCCTAGCAGGAAAATCGCAACCAATACTAGCAGGGCTGGACTCTGTATTTTCTGTCCCCCTCCAGCCCCAAATGTCTCTCAGCATGGCATGAGCACCTGGGAAGCTGGGCCTATAACACCCTAAGTCCTGACCCAGGAGCAGGCAGCATGGCAGGAGCACACAGGATGATAAGTCAACAAATATTACATGGACTTTCACTGCTTGTTTTGCTTCTGCTTTTAATTAAAGACAGACTTGTCAGAATAAGTCAGCCATTGTGTGGGATACCCTCGCTTTGTCCACTTCCAAGCGGCTGGCTTAGGATTTTCAGAAGTAACTTATGAATTGAGGAATATTGTTCAGTGATCCATTGATCATGGATCCACAGACATTCTTAAAAGCCAAGTATCTCATTCGCCTAAAATACCAAAAGTTGGGCCACTGGATGTGAGACAGCAACAGGCACTGACATTTGGATGAGAAGAAACATGTGCTACAGATGCTGGAAAGAACTCAACGTGGGCTGTAAAGAGAGCTGAGGGTGGAAGTGTTCATGTTTCATTAGGTGTTTGGCTGGACACTAGCACTGGAGGGTAACAGATGTCATTATGCCCAGCACCACAGGGCTGTGAACTTGATGGAGTCTTGAAACCACTGTAAGAGAGGTGGTTTGGATAGTGGCGGAAATGCTGACATCTCTCCTAAATTTTATTCTGCATCGCTGTTTTGGACAGAAACACTCTAAGGCCAGTTTGGGGCAGGGAAAGGAGAGAGTAGCACGAGTCGGACTCTTGAGCTGAGCACTCCATTAATAGATGAAAACAAATCCATAAGATTTATAGGAATTCCTCATGAGGTAATGCTTCAGGAGAAGTTACGGGATTAATGAGGTGTTGGGATTTTGTTCTTGTTCTTCCTTTATTTCTTTCTGACTCAGGCAGGCCTCCTGTTTGTTATTTCTGACTTGCATTCCTCTCCAGGTTCAGTGTTTAAAGCCCCCCTATTCAGGAGTGTGTGTAAATATTTACAAACCTTTGAAAGCCTCTACCAAAGCCTCAGTCTGCAACCACACTGGGTGTGCTTGCCTAACACTTGAACCAAAGATGTTGTTATTGCCCCTGTGAGCTGAGGCCACTCTGACAGGAAACCTCCGAATGACTCCTTATAAATGTATTAGTAAATGCATTAAATATTCAGAGAAAAGGTTCAAATATAGGCGTGTTGACATTAGAAGAGGAGAGGGTATTTGACAACCTTACTCAGCCTTACTGGTGGATGGAAAGGTTGTTGCCCAGAGGTTCACCTAGAGAGGATGGGGAGTCTGCAGAGGCATGGTGATGGATGTCCAATGCATCCATGCCACCTTGTAATGAGAGATCATTAAAAGGGACAAGGAAAGGAATATGGGTCCACTTTGACTCCAGTTCACCACTGAGGTTATTATTCACTCCCCAAATGTACAAAGCACCCGACAGCCACATTTACCTCATTCAAATAGAGAATTAAACTCTTCTACCTGCTGTATTGGCACCTCAGAATCTCCCTTTCCTTGCACCCACTCCTGCGGTTTGCAAAAAATGGTGTATCTACCAGGAGATATACCTTTTCATAGCTGTCCCCATACCACTCAGCCTGGAATAAAGAGAGGAAAACTCCAGAATCTTATTTTAAAAATCCTCAAGCTTTCCTCAGTTTTGAATAAAGGATCAGGGATATCCTGGATGTATGGGTTGAATAGCCAAAACAAAGCTTTTGACCCCATCTTGAACCTAAAGGGGTTTCTAGAATACTTTCCTGACAATGTCACTAACCAGAGATTTTGTTTTCTGTTTTAAAGCATAGGCCTGGATGGATTACCTTTAGTTTTCTTTAAACAAGCTGAAACAGAGCTAGTTTCTCAGCTGTATCTACACATACAAGAAGCAAGCAGGGAAAGACAAAGTAGCCCAGAGTTTACCCACAGAAGCTGCCCCCAAGCATTTGCTTTCAGAGCCCATGGCTGCGATCTCACCAGGCTCCCCACTGATGGGTTAAGTTCAGTCTCATTTGTTTTGGGCCTGGTCCAGAATGATTCCAGCAACTCAGAGAAATGCCCTTCTCCTGAGCCTCAGAGAGAAAATACGAAGGCAAGTGATTGCATCTTAACACAACACTGTAACCTCTAGAAGCACTTGGAAGACCGGTGAAAAACAATGCTTCGTCCATAATCCCAGCCAAGGTCCTGGCTTAGGAACAGGCTTTCACATTGTCACAGTCATTTTTCCTTCTTTATGCAAGAAGGGAGGAGGTCAGCACTGCTGACTGGACAAATCCCACTCAGTATGCCTGTCCAAAATCTCCCCTTTCCATCCCTCATTTCCAAAAAAACTGTGGTACATCATACAGCCTCATCATGGGGGTAACTCTTTAGTAAAGATGATGAAGGACACCCCAGAACTTCCAAGTCTTGCACCAGGTGGAGAGGCTAAACCATCTCACAGTTACCTCCTGGGGAATTTTCTTTATAAAAGCTATGGGGAGATGTCACAATTTTATTGTGAGATATAAGGTTAGATTTTTGTGGTTGCTCAGCTGGCATCTGAGAGACAATCTGAGGCCAACTCTGTACTTGTTCACCCACAATAATAACATATGATGACAGGGGTGGCCCAGGTGTCCACTGAGATCTCACTCCATCAGTCCTATTGATAAATGGAAGCTGCTTATAAGAAAAGTCATTCTGGGCCACAGCAACTGACTGCCTAGCCCAGTACACCTCCCAATGTCTGTGGGAGATGCTGTTCAGGGGATAAAACACAAATCTGGCCACTTTTCATAGTCCTTTTCCTCATACACCACCAGCACCTGGGCTGTTGCATTAGGGATGATAGAAGGTACGTTCCTGCCTAGACATCTCAGTATTCCCTTGTGGGCATCTTGGCTGTGCATTTGCCTCACCCCTTTCTGACCTCAGGGAAACCATCTGCCTCCGTGAACTCCAGCAGTCACAAGTCCCAGAAGACAGTACTGCTCTGTAAAGAAGTTGTGGGTTTGTTTTTTTTTTTTTCCAAATCAAATCCCTATTCATTTCTTTAGTGCCTCTTGCTCCAGTAATGTCAAGTCATTCAGCAGTATATAAAAGAAAGAAATAGAAAAATAATTCAAAACCCCACAAGGTATGTAACACGATGGACATTGCTAAAAATACATCAAAGTGCACAGCTTCATGTAAGATTTTGAGGGCAGAATCTTAACTACTTTTCAATTGCTTTCTCATCCACAAGGAATGACTAGAGGCTGACACTAAACAACTGTACAAAAGAGAGTTATCAATAGTACATGTCAGCAAGAAGATGTCAAGGGAGATCCTGGAACCAGCCTGTATTTTCATTAATGAGGAGTAGAGAGTGGGCTTAAAAAATTGTGGATAATGCTGGGGCAAAAGGAGCTGAGAGCATTTTGCAGGAGTGGATTAAAATGCAAAGCAAGCAACACACTTTGAGAAAGATCCAGATAAATGTGTGAATTTTCCCAGGAGGGTCAGAGAAGAAGTTCAGAAGGTAGAATAGGACGAAGGAACTGATTTAGACAAGTTTATAAGAGGCAACTGCCCGTCTGAAAAAGACTACTGCAAAAAGGAGAAAGAAGAAAAATTCTATGTGAGGAAAGAGGACAATAAATTTTTAGTTTTATTTCAGATTATTATTAGTTTGAATTCAGTTTAAGAAAAACATAACTCTGAGGATAGTAAAATCCCTGTAACAGGTTGTTTAGGGAAACCCTTTTTAAGACCAGGGTAGACAAACATCTTCAATAACAGCCTACATGGTCTCAGATCAGTCTTGCTTCTAAAATGATCCAGTTCCATGGAAAGTCATTCCCAGCCCTGATATTCCCTAACTCCAATGCTGGTTTGATGCATAGGCACTAAATACGGTTAGGAGAGCTGGCTGCAGTTTTTTATCCCCTGAATTCTGTATTCACTGCAAATTTTCCATGTGAAATTAGTCTTTCCACCAACAAATTTATTATTCACAAATCTGCTCAGGATACTTTATGGTCAAATCCAGGTCTCTTCTAGGGGAAGGATTCAAACTACCCCAGGAATTACCTGAGAAAAAAGTCCCAAAAAGCACAGCTGGCCCAACTACTAAAACGGGCACCAGCTATGAGCACATTTCCCTGTGTAAGTAGAAACAGCACTGCAGGTGGGGGGTAGAGAAAGCTACCCTTTTTCTGACTTGCCTCCAGTTTAAACTTCTGGAACACTCAAAGAAGAATTATTTACTATTTGTTATTCATCATTTGTTGGATCCCATGAGAAAAAGGGTGGCACAATTGTTAACAGGTCCGGAAATCACTAAATCATCCTACATGTTATAAGCTTCTCAAAGGCAAAGTTCGTCATATTGTATCTTGTGGCCTCACTGAGTGACAGACACTGTAACAAAAACCAAACACTGTGACAAAACCCAAACACTAAGCACTGTTGTCTACCCACAACTACCACTCTTGCCCATCTAAATGTGTTTCTGGTAAGAAATTTCATTGCCCACATAATCATGCAACACAAAGCATAATTTCAGAGTGGCAGGAAACAAGGGGTATCAAAGGCTGGCATTGAACACTGAAAACTACTGCATCCTTTCTTTGCAGCATTCGATCAGTCCTGCTGTTGGGACCACCAAGATGCCAAAGAGGTAACCACCAGTCACAGAGTTGTTGCAGTCACCACTGAGCAGCAGATGCCTACTCAGCTAGCTTCAAGTATGTTCCTATCCAAGGAAACATACTAGCCTAAGACAACTTGGGAGACATTTAATATTTTATATTGCAGAAAAGAACGAATACTTTGTGGATGAAAAACTGGACATGACCTGACAACGTGAGCTCGCAGCCCAGAAGCCAATGGCATCGTGGGCTGCATCCAGAGCACCATGGGCAGCAGGTTGAGGGAGGGGATTCTGCCCCTCTGCTCTGCTCTGGTGAGAACCCCCTGCAGTGCTGGGTGCAGCTCCAGAGTCCTCAGCACAGGAGAGACAGGGACCTGTTGCAGGAGGGCCAGAGGAGGCCAAAGCAAGGCTGGGAGGGCTGGAACCCCTCTGCTGTGAGGCCAGGCTGAGAGAGCTGGGGTTGTTCAGCCTGAAGAAGAGAAGGCTAGAGCAGTTTTCTAGTAGTTAAAGGGGGTTTATAAAAAAGATGGAGACAATCTTTTTATCAGAGACTGTTGTTGCAAAAGGACAAGGGGTGAGGGTTTTAAACTAAAAGAGGGGAGATTCAGACTAGAGAGAAGGGAGACATTTTTATGTTGCGGGTTGTGAGACACTGGCCCACATTGCCCAGAGAGGTGGATGATGCCCCATCCCTCAAAACATTCTAGGTCAAGTTGGATGGGGCTCTAAGCAACCTGCTCTACTTGCAGATGTCCCTGCTCACTGCATGGAGGGCTGGACTAGATGACCGTGAAAGGTCCCTTCCAACTCAAACCATTCTATGATTGTACTATTCTGCGAATACACGGGCAAGGAGCAACAACCAAAGAATGGCCGCGTTCATTGCCAAAGTGAGTCAGATAAGGAGTGGTGGCTGATCAGCCCAGTTTCTCTGCAGCACAAAGTAGCAGCACAATTTCTGCAGCTTAGAAGAGCTCCTTCTTGTCTTCATCAGGGAGGGAGCAGCATTTGCTTGGCTTCAAGGCTGCTCTGGGAAAGATCAGTAATAAATAGCTGTTATCTCTGCAAGGCTTCAGGGGCTGGAAGCTTTTGCATGCATGGCAGAATATCCCTTTCCTTGGATTCCTTAAAGGACCTTAAATAGCCTTTGAAATAGAATACATTGCAACCTACTGATAAAGAAGGTTAATACTTTCGCTTCTTTTCTCACAGAAGAGATCTTGGTTTTATAATCTATTATTTATCATTTACTCAAAGGTGACAACGAATTTTTCAGGCAGCAGAAACTGAATTACTTTATTAAAAAAATGAACTGTGGGAGGCTTTTGTCAAAGAAAGCTTTAAAATCAGAACATAAATTTTTTTCCCAGTAGTAAATTTGCTGTATCAAAAATTGTACAATTCACTTGCTGCACCACAAATCAGCTTCTTTAGATTTTTCTCATTTTTTATTGGCTATGGAAGTGGCAAATAAGCACATGGAGTTTGGCATGATCTGGTTGAAGGCTGTGGTTGCAGCAAGCCTGTTTACAGGAGCCTTGGACACCTTTTTCCAGGAGCTTTGGACACCGGTTGCGAAACTCAGATCCTTAATCAGATTTTGAGCACTTCAAAGAGGCTTCACATCTCAGGTTCAGGTTCAGCTCCCTGACTTTGAAATCTGGATACACCCCAAGCACTTGGAGGCATGCAGATTTCCAAACCACTTCTAATTTCAACAAACTATGAAAGGCCAAGGTGTCTTAGAAAGCATTTCAGCCTTGTTCCTAAGAAGGCTTTGAAATCCTTTCAGCAAAGAGCTCTGAAAGGCTTTTGAGTAACTGGGTACACATTTTCCAAGTGTATTTTCACGCAGTTCCACTACAAGTAATTCAATACCCTTTCCTGCCTGAAAAACTCACAATAAGTCTGCATAAAGTGAGGGATAATTAGAGAGATGGAGGCTACTGATTAGATTATCCCTTCCACCCACCTGCCAGTGCAGGATTGTTTCCTACAGCATACGCTGAAACACAACACGTTCAAGGTGTTGTAACCTAGCCATCAAACTCTGTCCTGCTTCCAACGTGCTCTGAGCAAGCACCAGACCTGGGGGAGAGGGAAGGAGGAAAGGACTTTTTCAAGGACTTTTTCTCCATATGATGTAAAGCTACTCTTTCTTTGTAACAAAAATGTAGCAACCTGAATTTTTTAATCCAGTAACAGGAAAAGGGGTTGTTAATGAAGTCTCCTTCCTTCTGCATCCCTTTGGAGGAAGAAAAAGGGGCTGGAAAGCTGCCCAGATCAAGATCTTCTGTAGCATAGCAAGAGTGGTCTGCACTGTAACGTTCTGCAGGCTGATCCCTGCACCCATGTTCATGGACAGAAAAAAGCCAAATAGGGAATAGGCAGATGGTGGAATAAGAGAGAAAATTAACTGAGGAACCACTGCAAAAATCCCTTTTTGATTGTGTTTGTCATAAAAGACCTTAAAATTAGCCTAAAAGGAAACAGCAGGATCTTCCCCCAGAAATTTTTGATGTGTACAAGGATAAAATATTAAGATACCTCTGGGACTTGACTTATGAAATAAAAACCTGTTTGGGCTATTTCCGTGCGAGTGCTTTTATGTCTTTGTAGAGAAAGCACAAACCACATTTTCCCCTGCCGTCTCTAACAGCATCCCTTTTGTGTTCCCTCCTCCTCATCTCTGTCATTAGGCACTATCTCTGCAGCCCCACAACCAGCTGGAACAGAGCCACCGTGTTTAAAATACCTTTAGACGTCCTCTTCGTGAGAGAAAAATTGCAAAGGGAAAAAGGCATCCATAGGAGGAGAAGTTTAGGGAATCATAGAATCATTAAGGTTGGAAAAGACCTCTAAGATCATCAAGGTCAACTCAATATTAACTCAACATTATCATGACCACTAAACCATGTCCTGAAGTGCCATGTCTTCATGTTATTTGAAAACCTTCAGGGATAGTGACTCCACCACCTCCCTGGGCAGTTTGTTCCAATGATACTCTCCTCCTTTTCCCTGCTACCCCCAGGAAGAAAGAATGGATCTGCAAACACATTGTGTGCATTTTATACTTATTTTCTCTGTTAAATGAATGCAGAAAAGGGTTTGCTATGGCTAGTGTTACATGTGCCAATTTTGAAACACCTGGCATGTCCTCAAGAGCTGGCAGATGGATTGCGATGAAAATGAGCCTAACTACACATGACCTTAAAACTTGGCCTGAGAGATGCCTGCAGCTCAACACGGGACTATCTCACCCTCCTCCCCTCCCACAGCCATCACCATCTTGCACATATGAGAATAAGGAGTATTTCTTGACAAGTTCCTTTTGAAAGTCATCCCCTCCTGCCTTAATATCTTGGTCTGCTAAATCCTCACTCAATCTCACTTCCCGTGGACCCTTGCCTGGCAGGCTCACAATCACTGCTGTCGCCCAGCTCAGGATAAACGGATGCCTGCAATACACATTTTCCTATCCTCAGAGAAAAGAAAAAAAAAAAAAAAGACCTTGACATATTTTCATCTCTAGTTGGGATAAAAAGGCAAAATCTGCTGTAAAATGAAATCAGATGAAGAAGTAGTCATGCCTCCTGCCCCCCTGAAAGGATTTAAGCTCATGGAAAATGTTTCACCTGGCAAATCCGTAATGGATTCAGTTTGGTTTTGACACAACCTATTGATTTCACACAATTCCTATAAATTAATTTTCAAATAACTTCCACATTTTTTTCATTGCAAATCAGAATGTCACAACACCCTTTTTCAAGACACAAATTTGTCAAGATCCATACAAATCCCCCAAAACATCACTTCCACTAAAATGACATTTTCCCTTAGAAACCAGTTTCAACATGTGCTTTATCTCTGCAGTCCTCAGTGACTCATAAACATCTTCATTTGCTAATTACTGCTCCACCACCTGGGCTGGTGATGAATGGCAGACTGGTGTTCCCACCACAGAGCTGCCAGGTAAGTGCTGCTGTAGAGCAGTTGAGACATTGGTTTTGGAGTATACAAAACTGTAACTGCCACAAAACATCAGAGGGCAAAGAGGATACACTTGTCTCACTCAACTATCATCATCTGATCAGCTCCACCAGTTAAATGAATGTGAATTACAGCAGTTAAATGTTGATATATTATCTTCAGAGCTGTGGTTGCAGATTAAATGGCAGTTGGCAAAGGATAGCTTCTGAAGTCCACTCACCAAATGATTCATATGAATCAAAGGTATCCAAAGAGTATATTTTCTGCATCCGAGTCACTTACTTCATTTCCATTACAGCAAAACCTTCTCTCCATTGAACCAAAGTGGTCCAAATACCACCGCACTAAATGACTTAAAATGAAGGCACCTCACAAAAAGGCAGATGCATCCTCCTTGCAAATTGACTGTCTGAGTTTCTACCACAAAGTAACACAAAGAGCAAAGAAGAATTATAAGAACTATTTGAAGAAAGCCAAGACAGTAGATAGTAACCAATGAGACTGCTTGAAATCCAGCCGTTGCAGCCACTTTACAAAAAATATGGAAATTCTGCAAAATTCTGGAAATGCACAATGGCTGGGTCTGCTGCCCACCTAGATATTCTCAGGCTGCTGAAACATGAATTGGGTTGTCTTGGATGGAATTAAACAGATGGTGGGAAGAGACAGGCATGTCTGCTGCCTGTAAAAGGGGACAGCATTGTGCCCAGTGGAGACTGGGTGTGATGACATTAAATCAGTAATATTAATGAGATGAAGAAATTGCTCTGCAGAGACATAAGCAATACAAACATACCCAGATTTTTTAAATGCAGTGGAAGAAAATCCTAAAAATTCACATTTGTAGTTTAAAGGGCTTTTTTAAGGCTGCCTGGGAACACTGGTCCTAGTTGGGTGAACACTTGCCTACTTAGAGAGGCCTTACGGTAGAACAAAAACTCATCACATAAACAGTAACTGCAAGAAATGACATAGACTCAACACAGTATAAAGCAGCTGAAACATTACAGGTTCCTCAAAAGGTATCTTATACCTGCCTGTATAATGCAGAAAGTGTCTGCAGCCTTATCTTGGCCACAGCCACCACTAAGAGGCTTAGGCACCCGTAGACCGTATATTAGCATGTCCTTTACTTGCATACATATGCTACCTCCCCAATTATTTGCCTCTTATTCATACATGTTCCCCTCTTCCCCTTCCCTCTTTGGGGCTTGGAGGGCAGTCAGCACCTGTTGCAGAAACCCTCACCTGTCCTGCGTCCCGTGTGACCCCACTTTTTCATTCTTCATGCAGAAATCAGGTGAGCTCTGCAGGTAAATCAGCTCTGTCTCTTTAACTGGCCTGATATCAATATCCTTTGGCACAAGGTATTTGCGTGTGCCCATGGGCCGGTGAACAACCTTGGTGGCTGATAAATACTTGTTTTTGAGGTCCAATGCAATGTCTCGCAGCTCTTGAAGGCCTTTCCAACAGGTCTTGATAGAGCATGACCCAGATACTCCATGGCACTTACATTTCATTTCAAGAGAGGCTTTCAAGACCTGCAAAAAGGAATGCAGGAGTTAGGAAATGCCCTTGTCTTACTTCTAAACATCCCACAAGCTTGCTAAAAAAGGCACTTTCCTAGCAGGGACTGCTATAGAAAAGGGCTGCTGCTCTAATTTCTGCACGAGTCACTCTAGAGTAGCGACTGTGGAAAGGGGATGAGTTCCCACAGCTCCTTGGCAATCACTACCAGCCCAGGACTGCTTTCACCAAGGCACCTTTGCAGCCAGAAGACAGAAGAGTATGTTGAATTTGGTCAAATATCTACATAGGGCTACATTTCTGTCCTCTAAATTCTTCAGGAGCTGAAAATCAAAGCAATCCATAAGCAGATAATTGACATCCATTTCTGCCTCCAGAAGCTTTGGGCTTTGGGAACCAGAGATGTAAAGGCTCTGATGAATTCAGGGTGCCTTTGCCCTGCCTTTCTGGTAGCCATGAGGCCAAAAGAGCCTTTTACTTTGGTTCTGCAATAGTCTTATTTCTGTAGCACATGGCAGGATGCTTCCAGGAAGGGGTAAAAGCACCAGCCATGTCAACACTATGTCCCAAATAAAAATTTGCCCACTGCAATTAAACCAAAACCTCAAGTCATTACAAAAATAAAAACTAGATAGAGTGGGAATGGTAAAGAAGAACATCCAGGGAAGGGAAGTTCAGCATGATTGTGCTCTGCAAAGGTGAGTTCAGCCTGTAGCTACACAGTAAACTGCCAATGAGCTCAACATGCTCCAAGTTTTATCTGCTCCAGCGCCCCAGGACAGGCAGCCCTGGAAGTCCAAGTTGTGTGGTAAGATCAACTCAGGGAAGTGCTTCAGTCGCAGAGATGGGTGCAGAGGGTCAGCTTTACAGTCCCCCACTCATTTCTCTAGCTGTGTGGAGAGCTGCAATAGGGATTTGCGCCTTGGTGCACACCAAGCGCTGCACATGGTAAGCATTATCTCTCCACTGGATGCAAGCTGTTAAAAGCAGCTTCTGCCAGATATGGGAATAATCACTAGTGAAGCAGTTTGAGAACGAAAAATCATCTTTCCTGGCTGCAGGGATGACTGTGAGGCAGCTGCTGCTGCTGGATGCATCTGGCAGATGATAATCCTCCATGCTTACACAGCCTGTAACGCCCTTGGCAGAGCACAACAGGACCCATCCCCATCACACCTCCTGAGGTAAGTGCGCCAGAACCATCCTTGGCTGTGGAAAGGCTGGCAATGGGACATCCCACTGATGGTTATATAGGGCTGATAATAGCGTTCAGGACCTCCCGAGTCCCAGAGTGAGTTTATATAGCCACAGTCCTCAGCAGGCCAAAGGAGTTCAGAGCAATCTGGGAGAAACCTGCTCCTTTCACTAGATGATAGACACGCTGAACCTCACAGAGCGACCGACCACTACAGATGATTGTACAATTACAATAACTCTTGTGGATTTGTTACCTGTCTCCCTACTTCACTGTTGTGCAGATGCATCAGTTTATTGGCTTGTGATCCTGATTTTTTCATCTTCATGGGAGCATCTGAAAATTTGGACCCCATGATAAGACCATAGTTGAGGTTGTCTGCACATCCTCCCCATCGATACCCAGGTCCAGGTGTCTCACCTGGGATGGGACCACAGGAACAGCCAGGGAGGTCCCCGGTGGTGCAGGCTCTGGCAATGGTGTGGCTGATGGCAGCAGCAGAAAGGGCATACACAAATGCTGACTCCCTTGTACCTGGAAGAGACAAGAACTCCAGCTCAGCCTCTTAGGACGGCTAAATATTCCCCAAAGCCAGACCCGCACTATCTATGCCCCATGGAGCAGCAAATACACTAACTCACTGCAGCTGAGACCTCCCATGGCATTACCAGCTTGGAGTACATCTCCTAAGTGAGCTCTTTAACATGAAGCAACATGCCAGTAGGGCAAGGAGACACATGGACTTATGCAATTTGTCCACTGTGGTGTGATCTGTTCTTGGAGCATGTGAAAAAGCTCCCTCCATGGACTCTCCTGTCTCCTTTTACCCCTGTGCTTGATGCTGCTTGCTAGCTGGTCACGGACCTGGCATGCAGGGAGCTGAGGGAGGTGGTGGGAGGCCACAGAGCTGCAGCATGACAATGCAAAGATGCTCTGACCCATGAAAGCCGACTGTGCAGCTTCACATGTAGCATGTACTTCCTGTCAAGTCTGCATGCCCTCAGCAGCAGGTCCAGGGCTGTGAGCAAATGCTCCATGACTCCTAAGGAGATAAGCAGACCAGACTGGTGGCATGCTTTGTAAGGGATTTGGGAGACCAGGTCTTGGACTAGAGAGCTCTTGGGCGTGACTGACACTGTAACAATGAACATTGTCTCAAAGAACAGGACAACTAGGCTATGTAGTCCCTCCACATCCCCCCTGCTAGCAAGACCCTTCCCAGCCCTACAAGCATACACACACTCTGCCACTCTACTCACTCATGTCCCCGGCTGAGCCAGCAGTGCTGTTTACCTCTCTCTAAGTCCAGCAGGTAATTAGGAGCCAGCTCAATGGAAGAGCAGTTCCACCGCATGTCTGAGAATGTTTTGCGGCAGGTCTTTATCACTTCCCGTGCTGCCTGGATGATGGTCTGCATTAGCTCCAGGTTGCTGCGGCACAGCTGCACCTGAGAAACCACCAAGCCTTCGAGCTGCTTGCAGTGCTGGGTTTGATTCAGGGCCAAAGCTGAAGGAGTCTTGGACAGAGCTCTGAGGAGACAAGCACATGCAAAAAGCCATTAAAACCCACAAAATATTAATCTTCCGGTCAATATTAATTTCTTCACTACCTCTAGTCCAGTGAATGCTTTGGCCTGTGTTCAACTGACTTAATTGTAGCTACCTGTAAATAGGCGCTTAGTTTAAGCTGGTGAGAAAGATGGGCAACTATGAAGAGTGATTTATCTCATCTAAAGTAGGTGTTTAATATAGGTGGGAAGAAACACCCTCTACAAGTGCACATTTCTCTCCATCATCTAGAGGAGTCTGGACAAAGCTCCTGGGGCATATGCCAAGTTGACTGAATGTGTAAAACCTTATGGGAAGGGTTTTTGCTGAAGAATGAAGAGGACAGACCTCCCAACAGACTGAAAAATGACCCATCAGTTTCATGATAACAGAAAGCTGGATCTTCCAAGACTGTGGTATTCAGAAAAAAAAAAAAAAAAAAAAAAAAAAAAATTTAATTGGTGTTTTCAAGGGTTTTCTGTTCGGCTCCTTTCCACCAACCCCCCTAAGATTTTGGTT
>JAAGNO010018623.1:105230-117402 GCA_033439905.1 Ceryle rudis
AAGGGTTTTTGCTGAAGAATGAAAAGGACAACCCCCCCAAAAAACTGAAAAATCCCCCATCATTTACATAAAAAAAGAAAGAGGGATCTTCCAAGACTGGGGTATTAAAAAAAAAAAAAAAAAAAAAAAAAAAAAAGTTAAGTTGGTGTTATCAGTGTTTTTCGTTCAGCATCTGTCTCACACACTCTCTAAGGATTATGCTAAATGTCATGCAATTAATTATGGAGGAAATCCCTTGCAAGGCCTAGGGGAAAGCCACCAAGTTCATAAAACAGATGCTCTCCCTTAGAATTAATGCCAAGGGCCTCCACCAATTCCATCGCTGTTGCGTGTAGATAAGCCTATTTATCTAGCCTCAAAAAACATAGAGCAGAAGCATGATGAGAGTACGTGCAGAGCAAATACCATGGTCAAAACTGAGAAGGGATCCACTAGTACCAGCATGTATGCTACCATTGAAGGAACCAACAACACCCCAAAGACCCCATTTGTTCTACTATGCCACAACTGCCAACTTTTCCAGTTAAAAAAATAAAAACACAACAAAAAAACCAAATGCTGCCGTGCATCATACAGGGCTGTGCTCTTCTTCCCCAAGTACCCACAGCAATCAGCAGAAGCCTGGTGTATAACTCTCTTTGTATCTTTATGACCTGCTTAGGGTAGTCATAAATGTTATTCATGTCCCATAAAACAACTTTCTAGCTGGCTGCATCAGTAACTGGCATCTGATCCTGGCAACACAACTGCCTTAACACATATATCCTTCTCTCCTTGTTAAATGTGTTGCCTTTCAGTTTCATACTAAGCCATCTTGGTTAGTTTGGCTTATTAGCAGACACGTTTCTGGGTGCATTTCACTTTATTACTGTAACATCCATGTCCTTCAGAAGTTAAATGAGATGGAAATGGAGCTAAAATTGAGACCTAACCAAGATCGGGGGCATTAGCTCTGATCTCTGGTTTTCAGGAAGACACATCTGTGTTCCACCAGCTCCCTCAAGGTTGGCTTGAACCAGATGCTGTGTATGTTGGAGCTCTCTCTGGGCTGTGCATAACTGCTAACCCCAACCAGAAGGGAAAAACTATGACCCTTGATAGGGCTGAGCAGGTCTGCACTGAATAATTCCCAGGTGGATGGAGTTTGGCATTTCTGGCACTAGACAGCTGGTGGCAAACTTGGAAGGGAAACCACCACTCTGCTAGCTATGTAAATATATACATCATACATATATTTAAAGAGGTCCATTAAATACACAGCAGCTAGAAGATTTGGCCAGCGAATTTCAAGGGAAAGGAAAAAGTGGAGTATTTGACTGTCAGAATTTTTGCCTTGTAGTTTATCTTGGTCCCTTGCATACTGTTGCTTATGCAATTCTCCCTGTCTGCAACTCCAGAAGTCATGTACCAGTGCTGGACCTGAGCTGGTGGAGGAAAAAAACCTGATGGTGATATTCTGGGTGCTCAGGTATCTCAGATATATCATATCCTTGAAGGTAGGGGCATGAGTCTTTGGACAGTATGAATGACAACTGACTGCACATCTCTACAGTGTGGACCTCATGGTAGTCCTTCAGGGTCCTTCTTCAGCCCATGGAAAAAAAACGTGACATCTAGAGGGTAATTAGACTGATGCGCTTTTGAGATCTACAGTAGGAGAACACCATGCCCTAGAAGTGCTTATATTCTGCACTGTTTACAGAGGGAACCCCGGCAGGAAGCTCTGGATGTAGACATCTGGACTGTGTAAGAACAGAGCCGGGTGAGATGAGTCCAACCCCTAGCACTTGGCACCAGTAACCTGTGAAAACTTATCCCAGAAAGCCTATCAGCAACTCTCAGAAATGGACTGAAATGCAAATCAGGCAAGAGGCCAAAGCAGCTTGTCATTAATAGAGTAAAAATGATAAAGCATAAAGAGTAAATCTGATCAGCACAGTATGCCTCAGCAGCAAAATAAGCAAGCAGGGTGAGGCAGACAAATGGAGCTTCACAGCCTGACCTTCAGGCAAATGAGGAACACTCCAGGTCTCTGAGAGATGCTGTACTATGGAGCACCAGCTCAGTTTTCTAATCAGAGGTGCCAAGGGACACTTCAGAGGTCTTGGGCATCCAGAAGGTTGCATATATCTCTTAGGTCCTGTACCATATTTTCTAATCCTTCATAGAGGTCTTCAGTGTCTTTAAAGGACCCGGAAGCCTACATTGAGACACCTACATCTCACCATTACAGACAAGACAGGAACAGCAGAAATAACCACTTACACATTGGGGTGAGAGACGAATTCAGACTGAAACTCATCCCCCTTGTGAAAAAAAAGGGATGTAACACAACAAGATCGTTTTATTACAGTTGGCCTGAAATGATCACCATTAGAGAAGCAGATTTATAATGCAAAAAGAAAGAAATTTGCTTTGTGGAAGAGGGGAAATATCTACCATACGTTAAATAGAGGAAGGATCGTGGCCCTGCTGGGGAGAGCTCAGTAAACGGCAGCAATGGCTGTTTCTCATTGAATGAGCCAAGCTCCAGAGAGCCTGCCAAGAATAAAAATGCAAGACGCAGGAAGGTGTTTTCTGAACATCTCCCAGGCCTGAACTTCATGCCTTTGCTTGTGAGAACCTATAATTGGAAACATCTCCAAGCGTCAGGAGGAAAAAGTAAAAGGTAATGGAGATGGAAAAGAAAACTCACAGTTACTGGAGTCACTTGCTGAAACCAAAAAGTGTATTTATAAATCACAAATCAGGAATGTGAGAGGCCTATTAGGTCATCTAGTCCATGCCCTGTCAGCCTAGGTTTGCTCAGCCTCTGTCCTACATTAAGAAATATCTTCTCCACCCCTTGTTGCTTTAAACCCTCCCTGTGGAAAGGTATGAACCCTCCATGCTCCCCAGCTTCTGGCAGCACCAGGGAGGGATGCCCACCACTTCCAAAGGACATTGTTGGGGAACAAAGTCCATTCATGGGGCAGCGGGAAGGAAATCACCTTCCCCCAGAAGAGTCTTGTCCATGGTGGGTTTTGGTGGCCGGTCTCCATCCCATCTCCACCCAGTCTCCATTGACCACCAGCACCAGGAGGGAAACTGAAACCAAAGGAGTACAGCCAGCCTGAATAAAGCAGCACTCAAGGGCATAGTTAGCTGAACAGCCTTTAGTCTTAAAACTCGGTGAAAATCCCTGAAGAACATCTTTCTTTGGACTCACACCCTTCATCTGAGAAGCAGCACATAGGTATTTTACCTGCTGTTATCCTATAAATGCTTTTTTTCACTGTTTCCTCCTGCTAATGTTTGTGCTCTCCTCCCTTGACTCTCCTGCCTCATTCCTCATTCTCCAGAAAGCTGAGGACAACTGGGGGGTGGTTAGTTTGAGATTTTTTTTTTTTAATATACATATTTGACCCATCCCTTTAAATAAACAGGCCCCAAACTAAACACCTCCTGGTTTATATATAGCACAGCAGGGCTTTCAACTGAAGTTATGGATACTGACAGAAAACCATAAACGTAATTACAGAGGAAATATGATGCATGGATGGATCGTGACTTTCGTTTACTCTTTTAATTATCTCAGGCAGTTAATAAATTCATTTGAAAACATGAATGCTCTACAGTGTTAGGTCCTTTGAGAGGTATGGGACCACTTCTGCGGATCCAGGCTCTATGAGATTACTATTCATAGGAGCAGCAACTTGGGAGCAAGTATCTTCAGATTTGAGCAGGTATCAGTGAAAGACATACATTATTTGGTTTATAAGGACCACTGTGAGTAGGACACTGCTCCTGGTCAAGCCAAAGGGAGAAAAACTCCTTGAACTGAGCATTGAAGCATTGCTGCCCTTTAAAATACTCATAAAAATGGAAAGATCTCCTTTCTTCTTGATGTGGGCTCTCTCTAAAGGGCATCTCCCCATCCTCCTTTGTATGATGTGACCCAAGAAGGTCTCACAGAGAGCTTGTTGGTGAAATCATGAACTTCTGTTCCAAACTGCCTGCTTTGCTTCCTGCAAAAGCACTCTTTTTTGTTGGTTGTTTGTTTGCTTTAATGCCTGATCTTAAAACTCTTAATCTTGCAGAGATTTGGGTGAAACAAAAAGATTTGGACAAAATTACATGACTACGGAGAGTGAAATATATGGTAAACTTCAGCTCCTGGTAGTCAGAGGCAGCCCATGCCCCTGTCACCCTGCCCTGCAACAGCCTTGGTCTGGGGATCACAGGCATTGGGAAAGCCACAGTCCCCCTGGTAAATGCTTCCACTGGTTCTGCAAAGCCTTTTCAAATAGAGATGCAGGATTTATATAGTAAAAAAAAAAAAAAAAAAAAAAAAAAAAAAGAAACAGGAAGAAGGAGAGGAGTGAAGGGAAAAAAAAAACTAGCTCTGAAGTAAAAGCTTAAAATAAGAGCTGCTTTCAGATACAGTGCCAAATCCAGCACTGGCAGTAGTGGGCACAAGGCCATTGACTTCCAGCCCAAGCTCAACTGAAGTCAATGCCAACAGTGAGTTGGCTCACCAAGCACCGAGGAAGGCCACAGAGCTTTGTCAAGTTTTCCCAAGCTGCCTATGGAGTGAAGAGCAAACTTCAAAGCTGTTGTCCCCCCCTCTTCCTTGCCCCCAGCCCACTCCCCTCCCACCATCCCCATCCTGCAGTCCTTTCACAGCAGCTCATCTAGCAGCCCCCTTGCCAGGCAGACAGTCTCCTCACAGGCGCCCGTGCCCCTGTGTCCCAGCTCCCCCCACCCCAGGTTGAAAGAGGGAAGCAGACACTTGCTGGGAAGCACAAAATCTCTCAGCTTTCTTCCCTGATTCCTGCTTGCTGCAGAAAGGCTGTGGTGCTGCTCAAGGTTGGTGAGACGAGTGACATCCTGGGTTCACCAAAATGCATGGCTAAGCCAGCTTTTGCTCCTGAAGGGCTGTGATTTAATCATGGGAGTTGTGCAGAAAAGCTGATCTAGTTGGGAACGGTGCTCAGCTAGGGATGGCTCCAGAAGGCCCGGGTCATGTCCAGGTCACCACAACAGGAAAAGGCAAGGACTTCCCAAAGTGATCAAGCTCTACCTAAAAACGATGGTATTCCTAATGCCACCACTTGCTGTCATGGGCTGATCCTGCAAGCCATGCCAAAAAAAAAGAAAAAGATCTTGCTGCATTCGGCTTCTTTACAGTCTTGTACTGAAGGTGACGCCCAATACAGAAGGACAGTCCAGTCTATGTCTAGGCTCCTGGGCAGAGCAGATGCCAATTCCTGGGGAGGCAGGTGTGCCTTGAAAGCCACCCTGTGCATGGACATCACAACATCTGCAAAACTCTGCTGTGCACATCTGGCCACAGCTCCCTCTAGTGCTCATCTGGTTTTCAGCTCTACGAAAACAAGTTGCTTCAGCAACCTGTTTGGACAAACCCAAGCCTTCCTAGGAAAGCTAAAACAGGTGCAAAAGGAGATGGGTAAGGCAATAGAATTCCTACGTGCATTGACCCTAAGACATTTCCCACTGAAACCAATGTCTGCCTCACCTCCCAAGCTGCTGTGATGCAAAACAAGCACTGAGGACCACAAAGTGATGTACACAGCCCCTGCTCTATGGATGGGAAAGTGTGCACAAAAACCAGCATCAAAAGTAAGACTCAGGGGTTCATACTCATTGAATGGAAAGGCTGCCTCTCCACAACAGCCCTTATCCTGCAAAGATCTGTCTATATCTTGATGTTGCACCCGAGTAGCTCCTGGGAGCTTGAGTGGAAGAGGCCAAAAATAAGATGTTTCCCCAGAGGCAAGAGCAGGTTTATAAGATGCTGACCATCCACACACTACACAGGATGCTCAGTGGTGCACACCTCTGCAGCAGAGAAGGACACAGTGCCAATTTATGACAGGTGGGTATATGGACTATAGAACTCATAAAAAGAAGCCAAATAAAATAAGTAACTCCTTTTTACCTTCTCCCCATTTTTATGAATTTACAGGGGATATTTGTGTTACAGAGAAGTCCTGAACGGCTGTAAATTGTGTTTTTCTTCTCCTTCTTCCTCTTCAATTACATCACACTCTGAATCGAAATTGAATTTCCTATCACTTTTCATATCAGTCAGTCTTTCTTCCCTAGGCTGGTAAAACCCACCTCTTTATCTTCCCCTTCCCCTCCCAAATTGTCTTTGAAGCTTGCCTCTGGCACCGTGCCTACAACAACGGCACAGCAGGCAAACCTCTGAGACAAGCCCACAACTGAAAACATCTCATAGCACTTTCCTCCCTCTTCATTCTGTTCTTTCCCCCTTCCCCCCCCATCCACGAGCATAAGAAGGAAGGGGCAGGTTTGGTTGTACAGCACCCATAATGTCAGTCTGGGGCTTAGATTGCAGCTCCAAGGTGTTACTTGGCGTTCAGTATCATCGATCTCCGTTCACTAAGAGTTTACCCACTTGATTTCCAAGGACAGTTCCCTATCCCCAGAGGTGGTCTCCTAGGTCCGAGGATGGTCCCCTAGCCCCAGGTCTGGCAGTACCACTGCAGCACAAAAAAGAGTGTGATGGGGAGGGTGGGAAAATTGGCCCGTGTTTCCATAGAAAAAAAAAAGGGTGGGGAAGGGAAGAGAAACAGTAAATGAAAACAAACAAACAAACCGAACCCAAACAAACATAATTTTGTGAAATCCCAGCTGGCAGCATCCCAGTTGGGAAGGGCCCTGGAACAGGGAGTGCAGGTCTCCGCCAGGTTTTAAACAGGTGTGAGGGGAGCCCCAGCAATGCATCTGAATGCAGTTCATGCTTCAAATGCTGCTTTAATTTCAGTTTTCATCTTCCTTACTCATTTTTTCAACAGAGGGGGTATGTCTGCTGGGAAGAAGAGGAGCAGTAACCCCATCATGTCTCCTTCAGCTGCTTTCTCCCCCCACCTCATCCCCAAAAGCAACACTTGCAGCTTAACCACTTACCTGCCAAAAGGCTGCTTTTGACAATAAAGCTATTGGGGACCTCGCCCTTGCCTTCCAGCCTTTTTTTCATGCTTGCACCTTGTCACCACACTATCACGCTTCCTCTGAAACTCATCTCACCCTTGGCCTTTGGAGGAACCCAGACCCTTCACTCAGGCTTTAGCACCTTGCTTAACCAGGACTATAGTGCCAAGCTTATAATCAAACCCCTCCAGTCAATTATGGGTCTGTATGTAAGTGCCCTGCTGAATCAGGGTGCCACAAAACAGCTTTATCTATGTGCTGCATAGAAATAAAGGTTGCAAATGAGGCCAGGCTCTGACAGGCCATGTCCATGTTGCTAAATGTCCTGCAGGGAGGACATACCCTCCCTATGCAAGGAGCTGGGTATCTGCAGATCTGAGAGCCTAAATACTCATGGAAGGTGACAGAAAGACCCAGCTATGTGATTTAGCGACGGCTATGAGGTGTAAAGCCAAGATGGTGAACAGCAAATCAGAGCCTGACTCCCCTCAACATCCAAGGTTGTCTTTACACTATAGACACAGCAAACACCCTAAAGGGGGTGACTGTTCCACCAGCCTCACCATGTGCATTTAAACACCCTACGGAAGGATTCACCCTGCTTCTCTTTAGGCATATAAAAGGTGGATTTGTGGTCTCAGCCAGCTCCCTGCAGTCCATGGCATCTCCAGAGGACCTCTCTTGACATTCATGTTGCATGTCTCTCATTTGAGAGGGTGAACCCCCATCCAGAGGGTCCTCTTTCCTGTGACTGCATGCAGGGCAGTGAAAACACTGGCTTCAAGAAGACATCTAACTTGAAGATGTCCAAATTTAAGAGGCCCTTTGTAAAAGGTGGATGGGGAAAACCTCAAATGACAGTGATTGGGTCAATGGAATGGGAATTAGATATAGCACAGAAGGAGGAATAAAGCAGGAACTTCTTGTCTCAATTTCCCTACCTAACCCCAAGATCCTCAACTGGGCACACTACACCCTACACAAGAGACTTTTCCTGACATTACATTTTATTGTGCCTTTTCTTTTACGAAAGACGCTCATTTGAGGCTAGCCCACATACACTTATTTATTTTGTGCACAGCTTCAAACACAAGTAGAAAAGACAGATCACTCATCAAGGGCATGGAACCAGATGGGTGTCAGAGGGGTTTGTTTGTTTATTTTGCAGTAAGCAACTAATTGATTGCTTGCTTAAGGAAAGAAATGAAATAGTGATGCTTTCACTTTGTTTGCAGTGACATTACCTCTGAGGAAACTCAATCCAGACTTGACCACACTCCCTGGTATTTCTTCACCCTCCTCCCTGCTCCCCCACCTCATTTTTAACACCCTTCATGAAATCCAGAGGTTAAAAGGTCCACAAAAAAAACATGTTATCTGTCAAGCATCCTCTGCAGTTGGAGATTGGCGGCATTATCTTAGCTGCCGTCCCTACTGCTCTCAGCTCCTACTCAGCACAACCAGAGGTCCTGGTGGGATAGTTTCCCAGCATGGCAGGAGCTAACCCTAAAAACTTCATTAAGTAGTTCCTGCGAGCATTCAAGTGTGTGCCTTTCCTTTGGTATCAATGAGGAGAAGGAAAAGCGAGTCTAAATCATGCATATTTTGGAAAGAAGACGGAGATGTATTGTTAGCTCAAGCGCCCAGTACACGCACTTGAAATCAATGAATGCCTGGAGAAATGCAGCGCTTGCTGCTCTTTAAACGGCTTTACAAATAGCAGTTAAAAAAAAAAATAAATGGGTAAGAGACCAGCAATGCCTACAAAGACTTAAAATGTGCAGAAGAGATAACTGAGTACTTACATCCATTTTATGCCATAGCAAAGCCCCGTCTGCAGAATCAAAGACAGAAAACCAGCTAAGAAAAATTGCGGACTCAGCTTCATTTTCTTCACAGTCCTCCACTTGCTGAAGGAAATCAGCTTCTCCAAAGGAAAAAAAAAAAAAAAAAAGAAAAGAAAAAAAGAAAATAAAAGAAAAAAGGAGGAGTTTTCCCAATTTTCTGCACAACGTATTTCCCTGCAGTTTGGGTGTTGCTCCTCCTTGGAGATGAACAACCTGAAAGGAGAGAGAATGAGCACAAGCTACGGTTAACTCTGAAGTTTAGCAAGTGGTCGCAAGAGAGAGATCTATTATCCAAATTGCAAAGGAGTGGTTTATGAATCACGAAAAAGTTTGGATTATCCCCTCTCAGTCCCCTCCCTCTCCAAGCCTTGATACAACCTTTCGAGTCAACAGACAGACAAGCCGTATGGCTTGAATTACACCCTGAGTTATGGTCTGATTGTGTGTTTCCATTTAACCCTGCACACGGCAAGACTTCATTCACTGCTTCATTTTTTTTTCCCCTCTCTCAAAAAGTTTTGTGTAACTTCTTGGGAAGAAGGGAAAAAAGAAAAAAAAAAAAAAAGGAAAAAAAAAGAAAAAAAGATAAATCTTTAGATAAGCCCAAATCTTCAGCTATTCATCTCTCTCTTCTCTCCAGATTTTTTTTTTTTTTCTTTCTCCTCTTTATCTACAGACAAGACAAATTATAAAAACTGCAAAACTGCATTTCCCAACTTCACGCAGGTGCCCGTGCCCTGCAGATGTTTCGGTCTGATCTGTTACAACAAATGTGTTTTGCTCTTTCCTTTCTGCTTTCCTTCTCACCTCATTAACTCTGCCTCTCACTTCTTCCAAGTCCTTGGGCACCTGGAGCTCACAGAAAAGGGCTGCAACTTCGTAAACAGAAAATCACATTTCTGTCTCTGGGGAGCAGCCAGGAGGAGACAAAAGCTCTCAAGGATTCCACACAGCCCCTTTTTTGTTGTTGTTTTTTCCTTTTTCAGTCCAAACAAATAAACAAACCAGGTGCGGGGGGGCTTAAATTCTTAGCGGGATCCTCTCTGTCTCCAGGGCACAGCTCGCTTATTTTAGCAGTGGTATTAATAGCAGTAAATGGGTTTCCCTTCAGTTATTCACTTCAGACACTGCTTCAGGCTGCTTTTTGTGGTCTTTGCAGTGGTTTCCCACCCCACAAGAGAGCCAGTAGTAAAATAAACAGAAAAACCTGCCCACCACATTGTACTGCTTTGAAGGGCTTCATGTTTCTGGAGCCTCACAGCCCATCGCATGGCAAGCTGGCATCCCCAAACCACACCCTTGAAGGGGTTTGGGATGGGACTGGGAACAACTGGAGCAGTCAGCACCACTTTGGGGGAGCCCTTAACTCTGGGAAAAGCACATCCTACCTGACCTCCGTCTCTGAATTTGTACCACATGCAGCTTTCTACCTCAGTACCCTCATTTGGGAAGCAATTGGGTCAGCAGGGAAGGAATATTTCTGGGTGTTTTCTCTCCCTTCTGCAGCCTATTTTTCCATTCAGGCTGCTTTTCAGCTATCCCAACACCAGTGTCTGGTGTAAAGGGTTACTACAGAAGTGCTGTTATTACAAAGGCTTTTAATAACCTCTAGGGGCGAGTTCCCGGCTCCCTTGAAGTCCGAAACAAAACTCTGACTGACTACAAGGGAGGCAGGATTTCATCACTGTGGGTTGTTTTTCTTTAATGCCCATTTGGATTTGGGTTTGAGGTGTCCCTTGAAGGCAGTGCTCTCATGAGCAGCCAAGCATACTTCTTGTTTCAGGGTATTTCTGTATCTTTTCAGCCTTGGAAGCTTTTTGCTTCCCCCTTCACAAACACACTGGAAACCTTCAACCCTTAATCCTGCCCATGTCTTTTAGTGTCCATTTAGATATTTCAAATGCCTTATCTCTCTCCTGTGAACTGCTGAACAACACAAGAGTCTGGTGTAAAATGTCTCAGATGGTCTAAAATCCCCTCGCTAACCCTGACCAGCCAACATCATCCTTTGATTTGCCCCCTGCCTTGAAAAAGTCACGACTTGGTTTTTTCTCCTTGCCTCAGGGAGGAATAGAGCTGATCTAACCCCCCCCATCCCCACCCCAAGAGCTGGAAGCTCAGCCTGCAATTGCACCCCTGTTATTTGGGGAGGTAATAATGCCTTTTTCCACTCAGTCCAGCACAGGTTACATTCACAAGAGGAATTTGTAAGGGGAGGGGAAAGAGGTCGACTCTTTGGGGCAGACGTGATGTTTACAGCTCTGGAGAGCTCTGGGTCACTGATCAAACCAGCAGCAAGTGGCCTGCAGACTCCTAAAAACCAGAGCCGTTTTTAACTCAGAGCTCTCTTTTCTCTTTACCCCAAGGCTGTTTTCAGCCAGCCCCACTGTTGCAGGAAGGAAACACTCCCATTCAACACCTCCGAGAGTCAATCCCAGGGATGGAATACGCAATATGAACTATATATAAACATGTGATTATGCATCTCACATTATTGCAACTTTCCCACACAAGAAGGAAAGACATCCACCTGACCCTGCTGCTAGCCTGCAGATCTTGCTGGGAGCAGAATCATCTCGTTTAAGGGTAGTGCATCCCCAAATGACCTGCAGTGAGGTTGGGGAGCAGGGATGGGGAAGGGGAAGTTCTGGGGCCGATTCCAGTCCCGATGTCTCCCCTCTCCATTCAGCCTCTCCTCTCCCTTGCAGCTCCTGGGTCTCACCTCTCTCTTCCAGCCCTCTACATCTCCCTTCTCCATTGCAACCCCTGGGTGTCCCTGCTACCTTGCAGTCTGCCGAGCTCCTCTATTTCAGACCCCCTGCATCTCCCTTCACGCTTGCAGCCCCGAGTCTCCCCTCTTCCTTGCAGTCCGCAGATCTTAGGTGTCCCTACATCTTCTGCATATCTCCCTCCCTTTTTGCCCCTGTGCCTCCCCTAGCTTCAGCCCCAGAGTGTAATCCAGTCTCCCTTGAAGCTCGTGTGTCTTCCCTCTACCCCGCAGTGCATTGGTCTCTCTGTCTCTCCTTCTCTCCAGCAGTTTCCAAGTCTACCTTCCTTCATGTATTCCGGCTCTCAGGTCTCCCTGCATCATTTCATGTCTTGCAGCCTCCAAGCCTCTCTCTCCCTGCATCCCCTCGCGTCTCCCCTCTCCCTTGCAGACTGCAAGCCCACCCTTTTCCTCCATCCCCGAGTCTCCCCTCTCTCCGTAGACCCCTACTTTTGGCTATCCCCGCCTTCGAACCTTCGAGGGGGCTCCTGCCGGGGCCCTGCTCCCTCCCGCAGCGGTTCCCAAACACAGGCACACACCCCCCCCCCCCAGTCCCCGCTTACCTCCGCCCGGGCTGCGCGGGCGCGGCGGGGCCGCG
>JAAGNO010018625.1:0-14060 GCA_033439905.1 Ceryle rudis
CCCGCCCTGATACGCTCGGTTCCACCCCTTCGAGTTGCCACAATGTCCCGGGGGGGTCCCAGCACAGGGCCAGGACCAGCCGGGCAGGGGAGGCTGGAGTGCCGTAGACAGCTGGGCAAGGTCATCCCTGCCGCTGGCCGGGGTCCCGCTGTTAAATTTAGGCTGGAGCTGCCTTTTGTGCTTCCTTCTCTCCCGGTACCACCCGCTCCCAGCCTCGCAAGCGCTGGATCAAAGCCTGGCCCCAGCGCTGCCCAAACACATCTTTCCTGTCCCTGTGAAGGAGCCCTCCCGGGGCAGGGGGGCTCGGGGCGGCGGGAGCAGCCGCGACTCTTCCCCGGCACTGGCCCCGCTCGAAGCCGCGCCAGGGAGGATGGCGAGGCGGTGAGGGGCCGCGTGCTAGCGCAGGGGTCCCCAAGCCCCGCGAGCCCCCGGTACCTGGCGTCCGGCGGCGTCCGGCGGGGCCAAGGCCAGGGGCGAGGGCGAACCCACTGCCCCCCGGGCTGGGTGAGCAGAAATGAGCCGGGGCGAGGGCGGCGATGGGATGGCGGCGACCGGGGCCCCCCTTCCCCGTGCACGATTCTTATTCAAATGGGCTGCCCGCTGAAAGGGACGGCGGTCTCCAGGCTACGGGAATGTCACTGCCGATTCCTTCTGCCTGGAGGCCCCCGCCGGCCGCCAGCCCGCAGAGTCCAGGCCGGCCAGGCGTCGGCAGCCCGGGCACGCCCCGGCCCCCGGGCGGCACAACGGGCCCCGCCGGCGAACAAAAGGGCGCCTCGTGGGACGGTGAGCCAGCGGCGCCCCGTTCCCCGGGCTCCCGGCACAGCGCGGCTGGAACGCGCCTGCTGCAGTTTGCAGCGAGGTGCATGGGGCATCATGGCGGGATGGGCACCTGATGCTCCAGGAACCAGTCGGTGCAGCTGTGGGGGGGGGCCACGGCACCAGTTTTTGCCCTACCTGAGGGTGCCCCATGGTGGAGGGACCAGAATGGCTCGCCTGAAGGGTGGAGCTGCACCGGTGGTCCGCTCCACCACAATGCTGCTAGCTGGGCACGTCCCTCCCAAGGGACTCGGCCCTTCCCACTGCCGTGGCTCCCCGGGCAAAGTCCAGCACATGCCAGCCTCAGGAAGCGCACTGTGGGCACAGTGGGACCCAGCCCATCTCTCCCGAAGGACCCCGCAGCTCTTTCCCTTGTGTGCTGCCTTGTGCCAGGTGCCAGCACCCAGTCTACACCCCAGGCCTGTGCCGGGTGCCAAGGGCTGTGCTGTGCCCCAGGGCTGTGCCGTGGCTAGGGGCTCTCTGCCAGCATGCTGGCTCCTACCTGTGCCCCTGGGGCCTGGGGCGTCGGGCAAGTGGCTGGTGGCCCAGGTGGGCTGCGGAGTCAGACAGCTTGGCCCTGCTGGGCTCAGGCTGGGCACCGCTGCTGTTCCTGGAGAAGGGCGGCCGGCTTCTGTCTCCTCCTCCAGCAGCTGTGCCAGGCAAGGGGAGGGACCTGCCCACACCCAGCTTTAACCAAGGTGAAGCAGAGGCCAGGTACAAGCTGGTGGTGGCCCATGCATGGCACGGCGGTGCCCTGTGCCCAGGCTGGCCCAGAACTGGCACAGCATCCCTGCAGGGCTGTCATGCCCAGTCATGCGGTACATGGGGCCGCTGAGACAGGCAGATGGGCAAGTACTCATTCTGCATCCGTGGGCCTGTCTGTGCCTATTCAGGGCATGTCTCCAGCAGCCATACTAGGAGTCCCAGGGTGGCACAGCAGCCAGCCACAGTCCCCTGGCACCCATGCCAGGTGGATCTTGCAACCCCCACCCCATGCTGGCACCATGGGCACCACATGCCCTGAGCCAGGGCCCCACTCACCCTGTGCCGGTCAGTGCTGCCAGGGATCCCGTGAACTGGCTGGGCGCTGAGCTGGCAGCCCCGGCACCCTGCAGGGAGCACAGCCATGCACCAGGGCTGAGCTCAACAAACCTCACTGTCACGCAGAAATGGTGTCTTTTATTAGCTGAGGCCAAAGGAAGGAAGAGGAGCTCTCCACGCCAAGGTCGTGTTCTGGCTGCCAGCCGGCGAGCAAGGTCATGGGCAAACAAAGCAGCAGCTTCGGGGCTGCCATCCATGGGGGTGCCAAACCCTGTGCCCCCAGGGACACCTCAATACAACGCACGCCGGTCCCACGCATCCTGGTGGGGCAAGGGATGCTGCAGGCAGAGCCCTGCCAGGTCCCCACAGCCATGGTCTCAGCAGGCACTAGGAAAAGGGGAGTCTCTGGCACCACAGGGTGGTGGCCAGGCACCACCACCTCAGCTGGAGAGCTGGCAGGGGATGAGCTGTTAAAGAGCCATTAGCACTGGACAGCCTGTCTGTGTCGCAGGGATCTTGCCAAGCAAGCCTAATCTGTACTGAAGAGATCTTAAGTGGCCTGATAAAGGTGACTATAACAGGATCTCCAGCCTTGAAAAGCAAGGTAAAAGCGGAAGAGAGGGATCCTTAGCAGAATCTGAGGGACAAGTGAGGTTTCCCAACCCATGTCTGGGCACCTCCTGGCACCCCTTGAAGACTGCTCTGACTTCCACTCAGAGCTGTAATCCCCCTCAGCTGCCCCACAGCTGAACACATGGGGGTGGCCCATGTCTGCTCAGTGAGATGATGTGTCAGGGGACAGCTCCACTGGCTGCAGCCCTGTCACCAGCCTGACACAGCTGCTGAGCATCCCCTGCTTCCTCAGTCACTCGTGGCCTCGTCTGGGCCAGCACCTTTCAGCAGTGATCAGAGCACTTGTGCAGCAGACTGAAGGGATGGAACGGCAGCAGTGGGAACCGGCAGCACTCACTGCTTTGTGACACGCAGGGAAGGGCCCCCCCCAAGCCTCATCAGAGCCCCCGAGCTCCTGGGGCAGTCTCTCACGCCTGGCCAGCCCTGCTTGGACTGACTTCAGTGGACTCAGCGGGCAGCCAACACTTCCCGAACATCCTCACATCCTCAGCAAGCGGAGGACCATTTAACCACTTCCCTCCCTGAGGAATGTGCTCCAGCACCAGAGCCGCTGTCTGCCCAGGGCCACGGCCCCACCATTCTTAGTGCCATGGGTTCAGTGCACCCGGCACAAACCGCATCCAGATAGCACGTGAACTATGGTGTTCCCGGGGAATTAGCCGACCATGGGGGCCCGGTGGCCAAATAGACAGATTCAGGGAGAAGCTGGATGGTGGGCGGGCAGGCAGGACCTGGCAGAATGCCTGGCAGCACAGCACTGGCCTGGCAGTTTCTAGGAACTAACCTGGAATGCGGATTAATGCCAGTTTACACCAGTTTAGTACCAGTGGCAGTCACCTGGAGCATTTCCCATCTGGAGACAGGCATTCCTTGGGGTTACTCAAGGCTCACTGGGAGAAGAGGTGGTGGTGGTCTCTAGCCAAGCGCACTCCACACAGCAGCTGGGCATGCAGGAGGCACCATTCCACAGAGCTGACATGGCGCCAGGAGCCCAGGGAGGAGCAGTCTGGTGGGGCACAAATAAAAGCTGGACACGCTGGGTGGTTCTGAGCACCATTTTACTGAAGGGCTGGACACCTGCTAGGACTTCATAACAAAAAGTTCACTTCATTTAAGCAAAAAGACAGTCTGGTTTTTGTCCCATTCCCTCCAAAGAGCAGAATGATACTAATGCTGCCTTTTCACCAAACAACGCCATTCCAAAATATACAACACTGAGTGTGGAGCATCCCAGCCTCATATTAAACATTAAATATTAATATAGCTTCAGAAACATTCTACACAAACAAATGAAACAGTAAAAAGTTCACTCGAGAACAAGATGGTCAATTGTTGTAGATTCACCATACAAAAGTGTTACTCGCCATCCCACGGGCTGCAGCCACACCTCCCTTGCCATCGCTCGGGGCCCCCAAGCACTAGGGGATGCCCACGGTTGAGCTGGCGGCACTGGTCCCAGCTGAAGCAGGTGGGTCACACTGCAGCATGGAGACGGCTCTCCTAGAAATGCTGGTCGGCGGAGATGAGCGTGAGGGGCCAGGCAGCCACCACGCAAAGCCCCAACATTCCTCAGCATGGCTGCTGCTGTTGCTGTGCCTCTGCTCGGGAAACGCTACTCCTCAGGAGAGCTGCGCCAGGCGCAGGAGGAGGGGACAGCATCACACACCAGTGCCTTACACCGGTGCCTTCCCTGCTGCGATTGCAACGCTCATTTGGTCCCATCACAGGCCTGGGCAGCATGGCCAAGCAGGGGCGGAAGGGGAGGTATTTCTGGGGTAGCTTTGCAGCACCTTCTCTTTTACAACAGCCCCTCGTGCCTGACCGCATCTGTGGGAATCGTCAGACTCTCACAGGGCTGCCGGTAGCAACAGGAATGGAAAGGGCTAATTAAGACAACTAGGAGAGAGTCCCAGATGATAATAAGGCCTTTAAGGGACTCCCTGGGGCAAGGCCTAATAGTCCCCGCAGGGGACGGTATTTTGGATGCTCACAGGAGAAGTGCTATCCCCTTCGAAGGGGTCCAGGGGGTACAAGTCAGCATTCATGGGGCGAAGGGCTCTGCAAGCCAGGGAGCGGCTCACCTTCCCTGTTGCCACCAGAGCCGGGCCAGTTTGTACGACCAGCGAAGGACAGAAACCAAGGGTTAGGAGGGGCACCTGCTCCAACAGGGCCCCACTCGCCCATGCCCCAAGGCCCGCAGCACCAGTGCCTGTGTAGTGCTGCCAGGCAGGGCAGGGCAGGCTCCATCAACCAGGCAGGGACAGAGAGGAGGCAGCACTGCTGTACACCGCAGGGTGTGCTCCTCTGCTCGCAGATCCCCTCCTGCAGCAGAAGCAGAAGCTGGCTGGCCAGGCACAGCTGGCTTCTTTGGTTTCCCCTAATTCCAGCTTCTCACTTTTTCACCAGACCTCCTCGGTTTTCCTAAGCAAACTGAGGGGTCTGGCCTCAGCACCACGGCTTTGGAAGCAGCAGCTGGCCAAGCTGTGAGGGCTAGCAGCATCACACCTACAGACAGGCATCACTCAACACTCGGGGCTGACCTAGTGATGAGGGCTGCCTCTCCTGCTTTCAGGGACAAGCCATCTGCTTCATCAGCCAGCAAGGCACCCGACACCCTCCTAACACCAAATAGCTCCAGGCAGGAGCAGGCTGCAAGGAGAGGGAAACCCAAGCATGGTGCTCTCTAGCAGAATCACAAATGCAAGTGCCTGGGAGCCACCTGCTCTTCTGCCTTCCACACAGGTGGTGCCAGCCCACCCAGCTCACGAAGCCAAAGGTTGCAGCACCATCCAGGAGGTGTGAGGTGCCCCAGAACAGCTCTCCTCTCCTCAGGTCACCTCAGCTCCTGGAAGGCTGCCCATCTGACCACAGAAGCCAATGGGCCAGTGCCATTTTGAAGACTGAAACAGAAACTGTCACACACATACCAGCCAACCTGCTTGAGTGGCAGGTGCTCCACACAGCTTGGCACTGACGCTGCAACCACAGCCGAAACAAGGATCCTCCCACCTAAACTTGCCTGGGAAGCTGCCCAGCTCACGTCACACTGTCCAGCTCCAGCCGAAAGAAAAACCTACTTTCCATCCCCACACATCCCTTGTGCTGTGGCCAAAGGCCCAGCTCCCAGACAGGGCAGAGAACATGGATGCAAGAGGGCAAACAGCAGAAGAGGCTGCACCTCCTCACATGCTCACAAGGTCTGGCCATGGTCACAGCATAGGTTACAACTGAAAGGGACACAATTCTGTGCTCTAGTGCCAAACCCAAAGTCCCCCAGCCCCTCCTGACAGAGCTGGAGCCGAGTACTTCCACCAGCTCCACTGGTGAAGTGCTGCTGTTGTACAAGGGGGGCCCAGGGGACACATGGTAGAACAGGGGCAGCTGCGGTGCAGCGATGTGAAGCCGGTGGTGCAGCATCACCCACCCATGCTGTTCTGCTCCCAACTTTCCTGCGATGGGCTGAGCTGGCGATGGGCTGAACTCTGTGCAAGGAAACACCAGGCAGTGAAGGGTCTCAGCCCACTGCCCTCCTGACCCCTCAAGCGTGAGAGCTGCAGGCTGGGCAGGTGATGCCCTGGTCTGAAATACCACTAGTGGGTTACAAAACAGGACTAACAAAATAATCCCTTCTTATTTTGCAGAAAAGTGCTTAAGGAATTCTGTACAAGGATTGCTATGGCAGCTGGCTCTGCAGGGAGGAGGCAAAACAGTTTGGAAGTAGCAGCACCACAGTACATGGCTTGCAGGGCAGAGACCAAGGAGAAACTTCTCCAACTAAAAGTAGTGGCAGATGTTGAAATCTGATCACAGTGGACATGAGCTTCAAAATATTTCTACCTATTAACAATGCGATTTCAACTGCTATCTGATGTCAGCTTCCCTTTCAGCTGCCTGCTGGAGAAGCTGCTCTCCCCACAGACCTCACTGACGGACATCTGAAGCACACAGGAAGCACAAGGACCCTGTCTGGTGGAGATGAAGCATAAACTCTTGCTTCTTGGCAGCTGAACAGAAGAATGATTTCCACAAAATCAGCTGGAAGAACAGCCCTTTGACCGCTGGCTGAATCATTTCTAGAAGTGACAGTGGCACAAATCCATGTGGTAAAAGCATTCCTAAGAGAGTCTCCAGAGCTCTTGGCTGTCTCAGTGCCCAGGAACAGCATAGGCCAGGTTAGGCACTTGGATGAATTCAAAGTGACTAATACAGATGCAGGTCTGAACAACCTGTGTAGAGCACACTCAGCAGAGACCACAGTGCTCCTGGCAACACCCTTCTATGTGCCCTGCCAGTTAGTGCTGCACAGACCCCTGGAAGGCAAGTGTCACCCTGCTACCACAGAACAGCATGGGGCAGAAGGGACCTCTGGAGGGAGAGCTCTGGTTAGATTGGGTTTGGTTTGAGCAAAGCCTTCACCTTCCTCAAACACCATACAGCAGTGTCCACAGCGCTGCCCCTTCTGCAACCTCCCGTACAACAGTGTTGAAGGCCCAGGACTGCAGGAGCACCTGAACCCAGCCACGAGAGGAACGTCAGCAGAGGCAACCAGCAGTGGGGCTGTCGGCACTGTGTCTGCCAGCACTTGATGACAGGCAGCAGTTGCTGACATTGGCACTGGGGGCCACAAAGCCCCTCTGTGAATAACAAGCTGCAATCCTTCCAGCTATGCTCCCAAATCACCTGTGAGGGGGAAGAGACATGAGGAGGGCAGAGAATTGAGCTCATGGGCCCTGTGGTCTGCTGGAGATGTGCAGAAGAGCTAACAGAGACTGGGCTGACAACAGGCAGGTGCCTGAGCACAAAGCTATGGGGTGCTGCTCACTTCCCTGGCAGAAGCCTCACTGACACAGAAGATTTCTACAACTACCTGAAAGGAGGTTGTAGTGAGGTGGGTGCAGCCTCTTCTCTCAAGTAGGTAACAACAAGACTAGAGGAAATGGCCTGAAGTTGCACCATGAGAGGTTTAGACTGGATATTAGGAAGAATTTCTTTACTGAAAGAGTAGTCAGGTGCTGGAATGAGTTGCCCAGGGAGGTGGTAGAGTCACCATCCCTGAAGGTATTCAAAAATTGTGTAGATGAGGCACTTCAGGACATACTCTAGTGGGATGGGGAGGTGCTGATGGTTGGATGTGGTGATCTTACAAGTCTTCCAACCATGACAATTCTGGGATGCTGTGATTCCATCTCTAATGCTCACCTCTCCCTATGGAGCAGAAGACCTCTTGCTGGTGACCTGGAAAGGACACTGGGTGAGCCATCACCACCAAGCATTTGCAGCATTCAGCTCAGTGCCGGCAAAGGCATGGCAGCACTAAGGCAGCATGTTCTGCTGGATGTGTTAAGCAATGGTACAAGCCAAGTCCTTGACTGGCAAAGACCCAAGCTGTGAAAGATAAGAAGTGAGGGTGAAGAGCAGGGAGGCAGGCAGCAGTGCAGCTGGAGAAGAAACACAACAAAGAAGAGGGATGTGGCCTGAGAGGCTGGACTCAGGTGCTCAGCTTCCTGCTCAGGCTAGAGGAAAAGCAACTTCAACTCAAATTCAGCCCTGTTGATGCAGTTGTTTTTCCCACCAGAGGCCAGGAGCTCAGCCAGGATGTCTGGACTGCATGAAGAGGCTCCAGAGACAGCTCCTGGTGCCCTTATAAGGTCCTTGGAAGAGGGGAAGCAGCCGAGCAGCCTGTCAGGCGGTGACACCACAGGCAGGAGTTCAGAGCCCTGCTCAGTAAACAGACGAGAAAAGAAACTCCAGTGCAACACTTCAAGACCTCGCATTTGAGAGCGTGGGAATAAGAAAGGTCTGAAGGAGTGGGAACAAAAGGGACAAAGCAATTTTTGGCCAATTAACAGTGATGGAAGGTCTCTGTTCATCCAACATCATGTCAGGACAGGGAACTCTCTGCCAGGGGATTTTAAAACACAGAAGCAGAAGAAAATATTTCCTCCTCCTCTGCAGCCAACCAGCGGCATTCACAGGTCAGTCTCAAACACTGCAAGTTATGATCTCTGACAGCAACTCAAATAAATATGCACAGTAAAACCACGCAGAACCCAGGGGTGTGATTAAGAGCCTGCAGGGAGACCCTCTACCCTGCTCTACCTGGGCAACGGCAGAGAACCCTGGCTGTGTCTTGGGATGCCCAGCTACCCTGCTCTCTCTCTCACAAACCTCCTCTCTCCTCTCCATGCCACAGTTTTTCTTCCTGAGCTGGAGATCAGATGCTGACCCCTTTTACAAATCGCTGAAATCCAGCCAAGTGCTAGGGAGGAGCTGAAACGTAAGAGCTGGGGCTTCCCAGGGGAGCTTATCCCTTCAGCCAATGTCCACAGAGATTACTAGGTCACACAACTGGTATTTTGAGCTGGTGAGAGAATGAGTGGATTACCAGTCCACTGCTGCAGAGATCTGAACATACAGTGGTGTACAGAGCCATGCCTGTGCCTGGCCCAGTGCTGCTTCCTCTCCCCAAGACAACAGGTTCTGCTTTTGCAGTATCCCAACGCAGATCATCTCATTGGAGACCATCCCTCACAGGTGACAGTGGCAGCACCCAATGCTCCAATGCAGTGTTTCCCCTGGAGCTTGCAGATCCCTCCCTGGGGAAAGCAGACAGGCTTTCTACCCACCAGCGCACAGTCTGCGTTCCCATCCAACAGCAGCCCCGCTGGGCACAGGAAGGCTAACAGGGCTGTCTGCAGTGCTTGTGCTCTGGGAGCTTTCACCTGCCACACACCTTCTCACAACATCCCAGACAGCACACCAAAGCTGTCACCTATCACAACACAGTGCCAATCTCCCTTCCTACTGCTTCACCCCTACAAGCCAAAAGAAAGAAACTTGCTACATTGAAGTGCTGGCATATATCTTCTCAACTCTTTCATTTTTCTACTTTAATTCAGGCTCAAATATCGCACTGAGCTCTGAGACCAGCGGGATGTAGCTAATACATTCAAACACAGCCTTTGTCTTCTCTACCAGCACTTAAAACCTGCTCATTGAAACATCCAGCAACAGCAAAGCAGTTATGAGGTGGGCACGACACTGCACAATTCCTGTCAACAATTCCAGCCCTTTGGCTCTAACAGTTGCAGTTCACGTTCTACATCTGCACCCAGGGTACAGGACAGCAGAGCAACACTGGGTGTTAAGGAGGAATTGCTCTTTGGAGGCAAACCCCACCATGACTTTAGAGTTTCTGCTACCAATGAATGGAGGAGGCACCGAGAGCTGTCAGGCAGACTTGCAGGCAACAGCCCTGTAACACTCCCCCGATCTTATGCAGAGGTAATACCAAAAGTATGATTAAAACTATCAGCTGGTAATTCTCCAAATTGCTTGGCATTCCTGGAGACAAACAAGTGGCTATAACTCCGTCTGCCTCTGAGCTGCTCCAGAGAGCCCAGAACAGACTGTCACAACACTGAATCACAAAGAAATCCTGGCACCTTTCAACAAAAGACTGGCTAAAGGGGAGAGGGAACAAAAGCTATCGAACCCAATCCCAGAGGGATGGAGGAAGCGCATCTTCCCACAATTCCTGGGCCATATGCACATATATGGATATGTAGATATATAGATAATAAAGTTATAAAATTTGATCAAAATAAACCCAGTAAATGTACAGCTTGAAAAAGAGCGATATCACAGTGCATCAATGTCATGAGAAAGTCCTGTGCCCTCCCCCTGCAAGAGAGCGCAGCCTGCCATGTTCCAGAGAGCACCTGAAAGGGGCAAGCCCTCCGGCCTGCTGGGCTTGCCGTGGGCGAGAGTCACTGTCCTGCATTCCTGAGCAGGTTTTTGTATCTCTGCAGTCAGTTCTGCATAGCAGTGGCAGACAGGCAGAAACGGCACCAGAGCAGGCTGCTCCATCTGCAGGTTAGCTGACACATCGTCACCAGGCACCAGAGATCCAGAGTCGCTCTTAAACTCCTCCACACTCTGGTGCCAGGCTCATATTTACTTACTTACAAAAAGAAGTGACCAAGTGAAGAAGCTCAGGGGACGCTGTGAGAGTGGGACAAGGGCTGAATTCGGATCACAGGGGACAGGTTGACCCTAAGAATCTTCTGTGCTCTCCTTCTCACTTCATCATCAGAGGAAGAGCTGCTCACCTTGATGGCCTGGAATTTCAGCAGGTTCAAAGTGCTCTGAGCCCGTCGAGATTTATTTTGGACAGGAATGGTACTTGCTCTCTTTCTCTGTGGTGCTTCTCTTGCCTCTGTAGCTTTTCTCTTCTTTTGACCAACGCTCTCACGGTAAGTGCTGCTGTCCTTCCACTCTGTTTTCCCCACCAGAGCTTCCTTATCTCTGATTTTCAAGGTCTTGGACTGCGGTGCTGTGGTGCAGCCCTGGGATGAGCTGCCCGTGACTCTCCCATTGAGGACTCCCGAAGCTTTGCAAGCATTGCTCTCCTGCAGCACGCCACCCTTTGGTCCCTTCAGAAGATTGAAAGCAAAGGTGGCAGGATCTGGTGCTTTCTTTATCAAATGCTTGTACCCCTTACCTTCCGTTACTTTAGTGGTCTTGCCTGAAGTAAACTGCCTCGGTGGACTTGCAGCCTTGAGGAGTTTAAGGTCTGAGCGTGGGATACCCAGTTGCCCTCGTGTGTACTTGGACTCCAAACAGGACGCAGTAGTTTTCAGCGGCACCAGAGCTTCCAGAACCACTGACAGTCTCATGGCTGGATACACGTCAGGATATGTGCTTGCAGGGAAGCCCACGGCTGCAGCCTTGGACTTGCCGGACCTCGTCTGCTTCAAGGAGCTCAAGAGGAGATTTGTGGAATCCCCTTTAGACACGGGCTGAGCGGAGACTTTAGAAGAGTTCACCACAATGCTGGTGGGCAAAGCAGACACCTTTGCCGCGGCGTTTCTGGGCAGACTCTTAGCGGACTCGGGTGCACTGGGGCACTTGCGCAGGGTGCTCTCTTTTGTGTGACTGGGCGTGTCTGCCGTGCACGAGCTGTACCCGTACACATCCTTACTCCGCAGAATGGTGGGCTGGTAGCCCTCCTCCTTCAGGCCCTGAATGAAGGCCACCAGCTGGGTCTCTGTGTCCGAAAGATCCTTGGACATCGGGTTGAAGACTCGGAGGGCTTCCTCCAGCACTTTATGTCCTGCAGAGGAAATTCTTGACCAGGAATGGACAGCTTTTTCTTCCACATTGTTCACTGCAATATTCATGGCATTAGGCAAGCGGGGGCTTCAAAAAGGTCCAAATTACTGGAAAAACAACCCTTGACACCTCAAAAGGAGAGAGAGGATAGTTAGTTTAAAGCAACTGAAATCATCCCACGTTTTTAAGGATGGACCTGAAAACATAAAGCCCAGGTGTGGTTACTCACAAATATCCGGTTGCATTCTGGGCATAAGCCAAGTTAGAAGCATCATTAAGAAAATCCTGTCATTGATTTATCTCTGAAGTAAAACTAAAACATCTCTTGCAGAAATATCCTCAGATCTTAACAGGCAATCCTATCCAACCCACCCCAAGATGAAGAGTTCCAGTGGTCAACTGACAATCTGCAGCTCGTTTCCAGTTGGAGTTTCACACACCCCAGCTTCAGGTAACCAGATCTCATTTTCCCTTGGTAAAGCAGCCCTCTGGTGAGCCATCTCCCTGCACGCACACTGAGAACACCACGACCGAGCCACCTCAACACTAAGCAGTCTAAGCACTTCAAATCTATCCCAGCATCACGTTCATTTTTCCAGTTTCCTAATTTATTCTGCTCAAAAATTGACTCCAAGTCCCCATCAAAGCTGCAGCTTCCTGCTGAAGACCTGACAGCAGAGCTGGAGGCTATTTCAGTTGTGCTTCATTGAGTCAAACACTGTGGCAAGGCAACACTGCTCCTTGCTGTTCCCTTGTTTGAACAACGGTCTGCAACTTGCTGTCACAGCAAACTGGTGTTGATCCAAGGGCACTCACTGCCAAGTGAGGAGGAAGCAGGAAATTCAAGCAGGGCAGCATGAAGGAAACACACATCACTGGGGCCAAGCGTACAATGGCCTAAGGGACAACACTGGGATCACACTCAGGGCATTACACAGCTGCCTGCCTGAGACAAAAGCCCCAATTATTGCTTTAAATAAAAAGGAGGGACCGAAGAGCAGTCCAGGCAGGACTTTGCAATACACCCAGGAAAACTTTGATCCTCTCACACTAAGCCTGTGGCTTTGCCAGCTCTGCAGCTGGATGCTGCACCAAGAAGTTACAAAATCTTTAGCTTCATTGATACATCTCAAAATAATGAGGAAATGCAGAAGGTGTTGGAGACACTATCAGAGAGGACAGTGTGCAAGCCAGAAAGCTGTCAAGGAAAAGTTAGCATCTGAGCCGTCAGAGCATGGAATTAATTGTGTCTGATGTTTTTCCCAGAACTCTGGTTTCACCACGACCCTGGGAGTGCTGGCCCCGAAGCAGTGCCCGTGCCGCCACCGGCTGCACAAGCAGGGAAGAGACACAAGCCAAAAGCAGCCACAGCAGGGGAAGCACAGGTCAGTGGGGAGGGTAAGAACCTCCACATGACAGACTAATCTCAGTCAAGTGTTCTGCAGACGTCACAGCAGAAGAGGGATTTGGAGGAGGATAATGCAGTTGTTCTGCAACAGGCGGTGGATCTCCCATGGAGGTCAGGCAGGCAAGGCAGTGCTCCAGCAGTGCTGTGGCTGACGTCATTGGCTAGTGGTGAGGTTTGCCACCTCCAAAGTGAACAGTCAGTAGCAGGCACACTGAAGCCAACAAGGATGCAAAGCTTAATCCTCATCTGGTAGAGAGGGAAAAACCAACAGGGAAGCACAAGTAACAACATGCGCTCAACAGGCTGCAAAACAGATCATCTTCAGGCTGCAGCAAGCCCAGGAACAGCTGGGACACCTGAAGGGGTACTCTGATGTTGAATGGAGAGGCTGCGACATCTCATCAGGGACAGGACAGCTCAACGTCCATCTGCTCGGTCTTGTTTAGTGCAGCACAAGCTGTAGCAAGCGCAAAGCTAGCCACAAGCAGGCATGTCCCAGACAGTCTGTCCCCCCAGTAACAACTCCCTCACTTGATGCCCTACTAGTGGACGTGCCTTGGCTAACGTGCCACAGGCCCGCAAGGCTCCTGGCATGGGGACACCCATAGCACTGACAGGACCCTCTGTAAGGGTGGCTTAGAGGCCCGGCTGCCCGGGCACAGAAGTGGAGGCAAGGACTGGGCAGTGCTGCTTTGCGAGCACCGAGACGGCTGCTGGCCGGGCCCAGACGTGGGGCTGGGGCGGCCTGTAGAGACGGTGGCTGGCACGAAGTCCCACGGGGGCCGCCGGGGCGGGCAGACGCCGGCCCGCCCCTCGGTGGGGAGATGCCCCTTCCCGAGCGCCCGTCCCTCGCCACCCCCCCAGGCCCAGCCCGATCCAGTCCAGTCCGGTAAGGAGAGGCCGGTGGGAGCCCTGGCCGGGCAGACGGGGCAAAGCCGCCCGGCGCCGGTGCCCTCTCTACGGGGCTGCGGAGAGGTGATTGGTGCAGACAGCGGATGCGGCCGCCCCGCTCGGCCCGCGCCGGCTCCCGGGCCCGGAGGGGGGAGGG
>JAAGNO010018626.1:4203-23965 GCA_033439905.1 Ceryle rudis
TGTGTAGCCCGTTCTTAATCCATTCCACTGCCCATTCTTCTATCCCACAATTCCTGAGCTTGCTCACAAGGATGTTATGAGAGACTGTGTCAAAAGCCTTGCTAAGGTCAAGGTAGACTACATCTAACTGCTCTCCCTGCGTCTATCCATTGTGTGGAAAAAATGAAGCATGGTCACTTGTCCCTTCTTCTCTAAATAAGAACCCACCGTCCTTTCCCCAGTGATGTTTCTGGCACCGCTGTTGATGTGCACTGCTCTTGCAAGTGCCCTTGTTAACAAGAGGCCTCTTTGGCATAATGAATGTGATGTTAATCAGCACCGTGCCACTGAAGGGTGTGGGTGCCAGGGCCACGTTGACACACAAAGCTGCTGCTGCCACTGGCATCCATCAGCTTCTGGCTATGGGCAGCTCAGTGATGTCCTGAGCCAGAAGAGGAGTCTGCAGTGGTTCAGCATCTCACGCTGGCATTCTCTTAAAAGTTTTCCTTTTTTTCTGATTGGACTCCTGTAGCCTGAGGCAGTGAAGTCCTCATCCTTTAATACCTACTGTTTGTCAGAAGGTGCAGTGATAAATCACCCAAATCACCCAGTGTTCACCTTTATACACCATTTCTTATTTTACAGACACCCAACCCTGCCACTGCTTTCCAGCCTTTTCTGATCTCATCAGAAATAGGCTGTAGCTCCCTTCCAGCCTCCATAAATCTTGGAGCCTTCACACAGGAATATCTCTTAGTATCCTCCTCCCCTTCCCTTTATCTGTGCTCCTTCATGCTGTACTTCAGTGTCCTTGTAAAATGGGCGTCAGGGATTGAGGATAGGGACACACAAGGGAATTTTGCAGCATCACAGCAGGATTTTCTTTGTGGTTATAATCACAAAATCATAGAAATGTTATGGTTGGAAAATATCCTCAAAATCATGGAGTCCAACTGTTAACCCCACACTGACAGGTCACCACTAAATCATGTCCTTCAGCACCACATCTGCACAGCTTTGAAACCCCTCCAGGGATGGGGACTCCACCACTGCCCTGGGCAGCTTGGGACAGGCTTTGACAACCCCTGTGGAGAAGAAATTGTTCCTCATTCCCAAACTAAACCTCCCCTGACACAACCTGAGGCCATTTCTTCTAGTCCTATCACTTGTTCATTGGGAGAAGAGACCAACCCCACCTGGCTACAACCTCCTTTCACGGAGTCGTCAAGAGTGAGGTTTCCCCTGAGCCTCCTTTTCTTCAGGCTGAACAACCTCAGGTCCCTCAGCTGCTCCTTACAAGACTTGTGCTCTGGACCCTTCACCAGCTTTGTTGCCCTTCACTGGACATGCTTCAGTCCCTCAGTGTCCCTCAAGTGAGGTGCCAAAAACTGAACCCAGGATTCGAGAGGTAGCCTCAGCAGTGCTGAGTACAAGGGAACGTTTGACACCCTGCTCAGACACTCAGAAAAAGTTGTTGTGACTCCTCATCTGTATTCATACCTACACCATGTTGTAACTTTTAGTGATTTGTCTAATATTAGAAATCAGACTGAGCAGTGTACAATTTCCTTAAAGCCTCTGGGAGTTGTTTAAAAAGCTGCATTACGTTTACTGCCCCTTTTTCCCCCCTTTATTGAAAAGGCTGATCTAAGTAACAGGCTACGTGTTAAAATTATTAGATTGCCCATCAGAACCGTCTGTGTTCACATGTGCAAAAGACGATATGAGTTGGTCTTGGCAGTTCCTCATCCTCCCTTATTTGCTCTAAATCCCCTCTGCTGACCCTTTAGTTTCTTTTTATGCTTCCTGTTCGTAGCAAGATGGTCAGAGAGGTCCCATAGCTCCTCTCAGCCTAATAGTGGGGGCTGGTCCTGATCCAGCTTTTCTGCTCTGACTTCACCTGCTTTCAGTTCTCATTCTAAAACTTGTTCCTGCAGTTTCTCCGAAAAGCTTCCTAGTTCTGATGTGCTTGGAGAAGGTTTTACTAGCAACCCCCTGCCAGATGCTCCTCAAAGATCTCTGTTGGGTACCACACAGTGGATTTGCATTTCTCTTGCTACAGTCTATGCGATTCTCTATTTTTAGCTCATCCAGGTGCAATCGCCATTTTTAAAAGCTGTCTTTTGCCTTCTTGTACATTTCCACACTTTGCCGCTCAACCATTGCAGCTTTTTATTGCTTTATTTAAAGTCATTTTGGAGGTAGCTGGTATATATTTCCTCCAGAACTCTCATGGATTCATCGAGACAATTTTTATGCCACCTCTAATTTTCTTTCCCCTTTTGGCTGCTCTCCTTCATTTCCGTTTAACAAGTTTCCTCATTTCTGTGTTATTTCCTCTTTGCAGGCTAACCATGTGGTAGCAGTAGGTTTGATTTTTCACTTTCATAGGGTTGCTGAGTTTGAGTATCAGGTGACTTTTCATCAGAAACCTTTGAAAGGAGACCTTTAGTGGGCTGAGAATTGGGTTTTTTTGACCAAGACTGTTTTAAGGAGGAGACTTGAATATTATTGAGACAGTTTTGGTATTCACTTGGTCAAAGTAGGATAAAAGGTCATCCAGTAATTTTGAATGTGCAGTTTCACAGGTATTTTGTACTGTGTCAGGAAGTTCCTTCCAACAAGTTCCTGAGATGCTGAGTATTTTCAGCTTGAAATAAGACATTGCACTTCTTAATTTGCAGATTTTTAAGCACTTGTATAGGAAGTGTAGATCCTACTTTTGCTGCCTATTTTTGCACAATTTGTTTAAATGCAGCTTTCTTTTCTGTTTCATACCTGGCTCTTAACACTGTCCTGTATTTTTTTAGCCTATTGAGTTTTTAGGCCACTCATGCCTAGGGAATGTGTAATTTTGAAATGAATATTTTTCTACTCACATAAGCTGTCCTTATTTTTCGTTGTAGAAAACTTCCCAGTGAAATGTTAATTCTTTGGGCAGTGTGGTCATTATTTCTGGGAAGGAGACCTAATCCACAGAGAGGGACGGCTGGTGTGGGAGCACAGATGCAGTCTGTCTTCTCAAGGGTCACTTTTTATAGCTTTTGATCAGTGTAATTGCAGAAATTTCACAAGTTCCAAGGCTTGGGGAGAAGAATATTTGCCTTTTTTCTTGGCATAGGACTGACCAAGGGTGCTTTGGGTGTACGTTGCTGTTATCTGCTTTGCTTCCTGTCAGTCAAATAATGCCTTAAGCCATTATTTTTTTTTTCAGAAGGATCATGGAAGAGTAAGTGGGGAAAAAAATTCAGAATGCAAATGAAAACCAACTACTCAAAACTCCCAGATCTCAGTCAAAAAACTATAGCTGCCTTCAACTCTTTGCTATTAAAGGTCTTTTAAAATAAGCCTGTTCTGAATCCCCATTTGAATACATATTGAAGAGCCACACTCGGTAAGTCTGCAAGCTCATCTCTGAAGAGTGCAAAAATGCGCACTTTGCAAAAATGCAAAGTGAGAAAAATAGATGTTAAGGATTAAATTCTCCTACTGGCATCGCTGAGGCCAGTCAGGTACCTCCCTTTTTCAGTCAAGAGAAGCATGGTAAAGAATAGCTATGGGAAAACCGGTGGACATTGCAGTTATTGCTGCGGCTCTCGCTGTGTCTCATCTCGATCTGATTTCTTTCCTCATTTCAGAGCTTACGGATTTGTGGAAAACAATTTCTCTCTCATTAAAGACCTAATTCAGTCAATTCTCAGCACTTTCGATAGAAGGGACCAGCCCACAGGCTAAATTAATTGAATATGTGGCATCACAGGAGCTGTAAACACATAAATAATACTGCTGAAGTCTAGTTACTTGCTCTTGTAATGTATATGTGCACGTACATGCTGCTTTGGTTCCTGTCCAGCACATTCCACGTCTTGCAGAACCAAAATCTTAAGGCATAAAGACATTACAGTTCTCTGAATCAGAAGAAATATGTGCTGCAAAGGCATGTGAAACACGGCTGTTGTGGGAGGTTAAATGAGCAATGGTAGGCGTCACGTAGCACTGGTATAGAAAAACACATGGTAACAAATTTCAGGGTGCGGGCAGGAAGAAATTACTGTTTCCCTAAGGTTCGCAGGTTGTTAGATCTGGTTATTGGAGCGCTTAAAGGAGGTGTGATGCCCTCTCTCTGTGTAATAAGATGTTCAGGCTCCTGTTTATTAGGGGAGAAATAGATAGCTGGAATTGCTCCAGCGTGCTTGGCTGCATAGGCTGAACTGCTTGAATTGTTGGAAATGAGCTGTAAAATGCCTTCCCTATGGATCAGGAGAGTAGCTTCTTCTACAGTGTCCATCTCCTCTCGCGTTGTTCTTTCCTTTCAAGATCTGGGCTGATGCAGAAACATCACTGTTGTGCTCTGAGGCTCAGTTTTGTCTACATCACGTGTGCCATAGTATCTCTTGATTCCACCTGTCCCAAATACACCATAAATTGTCCTAAAGTTTATCTTAAGTTTCCCTTAAGTTTTCCTAAGGTTTGTGTAAGTCTTTTTTACCCTGTGATGGCCACCTTCTCTTTTGACCTTACTCCTTCACACCCTTTCCTTACCAACTGCAAACAACTGAGTCCAGCTTTCATTCATTTCAAGGCCACTCTTTTATGTCTTTTTTTTTTTCCCTAACAGCTGAGCTTACTGCTACCTCTCAAAACTAAAAACATAAAAGAAATCCTAAACAGTGGTGATGACATTTAGTTAGCTTTGAAGCAGATGAGCAGACTTTGCAGGGTAGGCAGCCTTCAGTGTGTTTTAACCTCATTTACCACTCACCTTGGGCATGCAGCATCGAGTGTTATGTGAATTATGAAAAATTGCTGCTGACTGGGGACTGGAGAAATTTTAAAATAATTAATAAATGTTACTGTAGGAAGAAAAAAGGCTCTTCAGCATTCAGTTTTAAACATAATTTCTGATCGCTAAAGTGCTTGAGCACAGCCGAGATGCCTGCTACCACAGTCAGTTTTAAGTTAGCAGCATTTTTCATCAAAGTTGAAATTATCTGTAATGATGGAATGATGCTTCTGCATATCAGCAAGGGATTTTTATTTGATGTATGCGTTAATCAACAGCCATTGTAGCTGTACGCCCCTTAACAACTTAAACAAGCGCATCGGAAACTTTTTTATTCCATACTGTCCCTTGCAGCATGGATTGAAAACCTACAAGTTTATCTAATGAAATGTGCAGTGTTATTTTCTCTCTGTAGTATTTATTTATGCGGCTTGAAAAAAAAAGGCTTCTTGTGAATCACATTAAATACACTTCCATCCAAAGAAAACAAATGTCTGCCTCTGCTCAGGGTGAATGTCTGCCTCTGCTCTCGTTGCTTAGATTGGGTGGTTGGAGAAGTAAGATTTGGAGGCTCAGGACAAGTAGTTAAAATTCTTCAGTATGCATGTGATTCTGCCCCTCTACTTGCTTTGGTAAGGCACCACCTGGAGTACTGTGTCCAGCTCTTGAGTCCTCAGCACAAGAAGGACGTGGACCTGTTGGAGTGGCTCCAGAGGAGGCCACAAAGACAATGCAGGGGCTTGAACCCCTCTGTTGTGAGGACAGGTTGAGTGAGTTGGGGTTGTTCAGCCTGTAGAAGAGAAGGCTCCAGGGAGACCTTATTGTGGCCTTTCAGTATCTGAGGGGGGCTTACAAGAAAGCTGGGGGGGGACTTTTTACATGGTGGTGTACTGAAGCCATTACCCCTCATCCTATCAAACTGGAAGAGGAGAGAATCAGATTAGAAATTAGGAAGAAGTTCTTCACTGTGAGGATGGTGAGACACAGGAACAGGTTGCCCAGGGAAGTTGTGGATGCTTCATCACTGGATATGTTCAAAACCAGGTTGGATGAGGCTTTGGGCAACCTGATGTGGTGGGAGGTGTCCCTGCCCATGGCAGGGGGCTGGGAATATGATTATCTTTAAGGTTGCTTCCAACCCAAACCATTCTATGATTCCATGTGCTGCTACCTTTGCGTGAAGAATTGGAGTCCTCTCTCCCAGGAAGGCTGTTGGGTTTCCCAGGGTTCAGGGATGGAGAGTGAGCCACCGGTGTGTTGAGTTGAGGGTAGTGTCTTTTGACGTGTTGCAGAAACAAAGCTGCAGAACGCGATGTGCAGTTGCAGAAGGGGGTTTTAGCCTGCCCTGCCATTTGGGGGGATTAATCTCACAGAGATAGCAAACTAAGCAAAGAAGAAATGGCAGATTCATTGCGTTGCATCTTTCGCTGCACACTCTGGGCCTGGTCCTTTCGTCCCAGCCTTGTGCACAGGACAGTTGTGCAAGGGAGAAAACCCACTGTGACAAATATTGTCTCAATTTCTTTGTATCCCTCTTTCTTTCTGCATAAAAAAAAACCCCTTACGTTTAGCTCTTTTTGCTAATAAGCAGCTGTACCTAAGCAGTCTTTATGCCCTTTACATTACCAGAGGGACTGTCTACCTCCAAGTTTAGTTCAGAGCAGTAGTCTGGTATTGAAAGCAATCTCCTGCTTATCCCCACTCTCCACATGTTGCCTTGTTACACACAATTATTTTGGTGCGTGCCAACTAGTTTTTGTTTTGGTGGAGACTAACTTCCCAGAGCTCCCTCCCATGAGTGATCCATGTACTAGTGGATCCAGACCTGGTCCTGCAACCCTACAAGGTCCTCCCCCATTGCCTGACAAAGCAGACACCCCAAAAAGTCTCTCAAGTGATGAGGAGTGCCTGCAACACCCAAAAGTGGCTCTTGTGCTAACTGAAAGGTGCCCTCCTGTTTGGTTTCTGATGCTCCTTCCTGTACCTTTCTTCTGGTGGAGAAGGCTCCTCCCCTTGTCTTCTCCACCATCCCAGCCCTTCCTGAAAACCTTCTTTCTCTTTACTATTATCCCTTTTTCATACCATTATCTCCTGCTGTGCCACCATCTACCCTTCAGCCCTTGGTTGGATGGGTGGGTGAGTGGGAGGGTTTGGCCTCCGAAGGCAGCAAGGGGAGACAGGGGTGACCTGGCTGTGGATCACAGGGTCTGGAGGGACCATCATGTAGTTCTCACCTGCCTCACCATCAAGTTTTCAACTGACCTGAGTGTTTGAACCCCAGGCCTCAGTGCAGAGCAGGAGGAGGGTGGGGAGTAGGGGACAGGATAGATGGTGTCCTGTCACTTGAGGATGGTAGATGAGAAGATTTCTCTCCATTCCCATGTTAAATGCTACATGGAGAGGCCAGATGTTGCTGTCTGGAAAGCTGTTGCTTAGGAAAATATCACAGCGGTAATGTTTTCGGAAATTCTCTGGTTGCTTTAAAAGCAGTGTCATAAATTTTACCTCCTGCTTTTGCATCGGATGAATAACATGTTTTCAAAAGGCATAACGCTCAGTTCTCCCATTTCATAAGTGATATTTTAAAATTGCCCTTTTCCATTTGCCTGCCAGTGCTCTTCAGTATCCAGTGTTATTGCTGCTGAGTTTTGCTTTATTCAGACTGTGGTTGTCCACTGATTTCCAAATACAGAAACAAGAAAAGTCCTTTCCCTTTCAGAAAGATGTAGCACAGAGACTGGAAAAAACAAGCAAGTAGGCTATGTCATGACTGGTCATTAAACCACAACATCAAGGCTACGTAGGAGCAGAAATATCATTAAATTCTATATAATGTGCAGCAAAGGGCGGGGAGGGAATAGTGACAGGCACAAGGAGCTTTTCATAGTCCCACAGCTGGTTTACCCATCATGTGGACAGCAGATCCATTCCCCAGGAGGACCCATCCATTGTTCAGGCCATTTTTAATTATTTAATGTGTGGGCTTTTTAGCTATGATCAGGATATTGCAGCAATGGATAAAAGATTTACTGGAGAGGAAACTGACTTCTAAGTGCTTGCAAAGTTATCTCCATGTAGCTAGACTTGAAGCTACCACCTCTCTTTACTTGAGCCAGCAAACAACCAGCACATGGTGCTAATTTTCCATTCCCTTCAACCTATTTGGATTTTAAGCCACGCACCGAAGGGAAGAAGCTTTGCAATTGGTTTCTGATTTCTCTGACGGTGGGTTGTACTCCCAGCGCCACTTTGCCTAGGAGGAGAGATGCTGGAAAAGCCTCCCCACCATACCCCTGGGCTTGGAGGCAGCTGGTCACACTGGGGAGGCACAAGGTGGATGATCTTGGGGTAAATAAACAAATTTAAACCAGCATGAGACAAAGGAGTCTCAGCAGCAGGACCTGATCGCAGTTATCTGCACACTCACTGGGAAGTCTGGATATGGGGAAGAAATAATCCCTGGAAAGACATTTTATATCTGATTAATAGGTATCAGGTGCTATCATCAGTTTTCTAATAGGAGCTGCTTTGAGTAATAGAAGTGTGATACTCAGGGCTGGGCTGTAATTCTCCCAAACTCATTTTTTCTGAACAAAGGGTCCCTGCAATCCTTACCTTGGCTAGAATTACATGTTCATCAAGGGGGCAATGACTTGTTGAATAATTATCTCCCAAAATACTATATCTGGTACTGAATAAAATTTGATGTGGACTCCAGAATGCTGTTGCCTGCTAAGCTTTGTTAAAGTCAGTGTCCTGTCACAACACATATGGTGAGGCAGGTCAAGCAAAAGAGTTTTCTGACTCTTGCTAGGGACAAGAAGTGCATTTCAGCAGCCGTACCCAGCTTGCAGCAAAAATAGCCATTGTTCTGGTTTATGTGTTTTTTGAGTGACTGGATGTATATTTTACTTTTGCCAGCTATCCCACTCTCTAGAGCTAAACCTGGTCAAGAACTAAGCAGAAATGTGACTTTCTCTTTGCCTTGCCATTAGAAGTGAAGCTGCGCTTATTTTCTCAATCTCATAGGCATTGCACTGTCAAATGCCAGTGTTTGCTGTTGAATTAATGGAGCTGTTAAAAGGCTACCAGTAGTTTGGGCTATGCAGTGATGTGTGAGCTGAAGGAAAAAGCTATAGCATCCCAAGATTTTCTTCCTAACTTTTACTGATGGTGCTTTGCGACTGGTGCAAGTGAGGATGACCATCCCAGGTGCCCTCTGCGTTATCCAGGTATCACCAGCAGCATATCCCTGATGTAAACATGATGACCACGACAATGATCATTGTAATCACCTAATAATTAAAATTTAGAGTAAAAACTGCAGAGACAGACTGGCAGACTGACTTAGCATGGGCATCTCTCAAGGCACAATCCCTTCTCTTTGAAAGGAGAAGGGTTCTCACACAGTCCTTGTTGAGTGTTTTGTTGGCCTCTGGATGTGGAGGTTATCAATAGCTGGCTTACGTTAGCTTGTAACATGCTGTACTTCTTTTCCTTCAGCCAAACGCTGTAGTTGGTGAGCTCTTCCCATGGCTCAGCACTTACCAGCTTGAAGGTGTCAGAATTAATGCGGGGAAGAAAGAAATTGCAGTAATGGGAAGTACAGAAAATAAGATGCAAAGAATGAGAAGATGAGTATTCAAGTCATAGCTTAAACCTCAGATTGAGAGTTACTGTTATATTGTTTGTAATTCAGTTACTTCTGTACAGCTCTACTTTTTGTTAGGAATGTGCAAATATCTCAGTCTGTGATTATTTCCATTTTACAGTGTCCTACCAGGGCCATTGCGTCATAGTGGATTATAGGGCTCAGCTGTCATTGATTTTACACTACTCACAGAATAACTTATTCTGTCACTTTGCTTAGTATTACACAGTCCAAAAAATTCATCCTTCATTTACCTGTGTGTCCTTAGACACAGATGCAATAGTAGAATAAATAGAATAGTAGCACAATCAGATTGTTATAGTAGAGTAAGATTGCTACTAATTCTGCTACATGTCAAAACAAATTTACATCACATAAAAAGAAATCCTTTGCATTCCTTTGATTTCCTACGGACAGCCGTGGTTTTGTTTTCCCTTTGTATTTCTCTTTTTTTTTTTTTTTTTTGGTGCCATTTCAGAGTACGTTTCAGGGATCAGAAGCCCCAGTGAGCAGCTTCAGTAGCAAAACAAATGCGAGACACACTCACACTGACTCGTACTAAAAATCTATGACAAAGCCCCTTCTGTAAAAGTCACGAAGCAGCTCTAAAAAGCAGAGGTGTCATCCTCCTTTTGGATATGGCAGGCACTGTGTTATGGATCTGGCCATGGGATGCTTCCCAGGTGGACATCCAGGGAATGTGAGCAGGACCCTGGGGATCCCATTAGCTCCTGTAGCTAACTCTGCCTGCTGGAGCCATAACAAGTTTTTTATGCATGCCAGGGCTGAGAAAGTTAGCATGGGGATATTTTGGTACTTGTTATATAAAGAAGAAAGAACCACTCATCTATTCTATACGATGTGTGACTTTAATTAGGCTTTTCAATCAATGAAAAGCATCTTGCCAGAAAGGTGTCCCTGGTCAATTAGTTACACTTAGTGAAGGCATATGTGGCACTTTTCTTGTTCTTATTGTTGTTATTCATGAATTAAAGCATCCCGCGGTGTGGAATTATAAGGGAGAGTGTCTGGCTGTGTAAATGGATTTCCACATGGCTTCACACTGATCTGTCTGGTCAAATGAGCATTATGGGAAGTTGGCCGCAGGAGCTACTTTTGTAGCCAAATAGTGAGCAGCACCTAGAGCTGGGGGGGGGGCAGTAAAATAATGGTTTGTTACTTTTTAGAAAGTATCATTAATTGTGCTCTATGTGGACAGCTCTTTTAAGAACTGTCTTCCTTACAAAACCATTCTGGATAACCTAGAGTGGAAAACTGATTTCTTGGACCTGTATGATCATAGCATTGTTTCAGTTGGAAGAGAACTTTAAGGTCATTGAGTCCAACCATTAACCTATCACTGCCAGTCCCACTGCTAAACCATGTCCCTCAGCACCTCATCTACATGTCTTTTCAATACCTCCAGAGATGGGGACTCCACCACTATCCATGATGTTGTCCTTTAGAAAAGAATCATTCCATGAAGCTGAAACTCCTGCTCATTTAAGGTCTTTTAATATCAACATGTGGTGCAGAGCTCAGTGGGAGGCTCTGGAGTAAGGATGGAGGAAAGGATATCATTGCTTTATGGCTTGCTGGGAAGTTACACATTTAAAGCATCTTTTTCCGGCTTTCTCTGTGGTTGATGAAGGTCTGGTGATGACTCTGTGGAAGGAAGAGGGTCACTCTCACCTGGCTTTAGGTGTTAGCACTCCTTTGGATGGTAATGTAGCAGAGAAAGAGCCAGTGCTTATTTCCGAGGTGCAGAGATGCGCATGCCTTCCAGAGAATCAGTGAATTCAGGAGAGCTGAAGACTTAGCAAAGCTCTCTACCAGCAGACACAGAATCACTTTCCTTTCTTCTTTTCTAGTGCTAACAATATGTAGTGCTTTAAAGCTTTCACAAATGTTGTGAGGCATAATTATTGCTCATAAAGTGCTTCAGCTTTCTTTCCAGAAAAGGTATTACACGTGTGCTTCTTTTTATTATTTTAACAAGCAGACATTGTCTGGCTGCCCTGTATCCTTCAAGCGATACTTTCTTTTGAATAGCATATAAAACCTTTTTTGTATTTTTCAATCACTCCTAAATTACTCAGCCTCATTACAATTTCCAAGCATAGGTCTCTTTAGGATGCCAACCACTGGCTTTAATCATTCATTTATACTTTTACACCCTACAAATAATCAAACTAGTTCTAAACTTGTGCACATTATCTTCAAAATTAATCCCAAGTTCGCCCTATAAGTTTGTGGTTTTGTGCCCTCTCTTTGTGTTTATTTTTTTACCACCTAGCCAAGCTGTTCTGCTTCCCAAGATCATTTTTCAGGGGGAACACCAAAACGTGTATATTTTTCAAATGAAAAGTATGAAAGAGGCTCTTTTAGCAGAAGGACCATCAAAGGGATGCTTGTCCAGCCTTGGTGGCTACAAGAAATGGAACAGCTTGTGGGATGTATTTGTACTGGTTTTGCAGATTCTTCCAATAAGGCTCTTGGCAGTGTTCCTGATCAGACCCCGGGAGCCACAGGTGTTGCCGCCTGGGATCTTCCTCTGCTTTTAGGATCTTTTCTCTTTTTTTCCCTAATGCCACAAAGTCACATGCAATTCTTGTGGCCCATTGTTGTTTGCTAGAAGCAGGGCAGTTCTTCCCTTCTTAAAATACAGACTCCTGCTGTTGGGTGACCTGTGTTGCTGGAGGCTGGTTTCTGCACTGGGGAGTCTCTCTGAAATGTCTTATCTCTTCATCATCATCCTCATCATTTCCCATTGACCTTTTAATGGTCCCCCAAACTGGCTTCTTTATTTATCAGTGCCTTACCTTAATACTACCCTAATTTGGAAGGAATCTCCTTTAATTGGGTGTATTCATTTTCCTTGTTTTGGGGGCTCCTTTGAGGAGCAATGAGCTTGAACTGGTTTGCAGGTCTCTTTAAAATGTTGAATATATTATTTTGCCCATTACTCTTAGACATAAGGTATCTTGGCAATGCTTTTATGATCTGGGCATGCCAACGAAGAGATGCATCCCAGGCTGAAGCTCACACCCCCATGAGAAGTTTGGGTTGTTTCTTCCTTTTCCATTAACAAATAAATGGAGAGATTTTACTTCCACCCCTCTTGTTTTCAGTGCATTAATTTAGCTGTTTGAGCAACCAAGTTTTAAGCTTCTAACCTGCATTAGTCCCTTGTTGGTTTTCTGTTGATATCACCTCATGCACATCACTCTCCAGCAAACTCAAAATAGTACTTGAAAGTATTTTTTGTGGCTTTCGAATTGTTCTAAATAGATTCTTCCTAAACTACATTAAGGAACTATTTCATCTTTCATCTTTTATACGGACATTCAATACTATAATGAATACAATTTCTTAAGTACATTTTGAGCTCTTGCTTATTACAAGGTAAGTTTAATTAAAAACCTACAAGAAATTCAGTATCATAGGAATCTAAAAAGAGCAGAACCACATTTATGCAGAAGGGATGAATAAGAGGTGATATAGTAAAGGTTATGTAGAATAGCAGTTAGCTTGAAAAGAGCAGAGTAGGACATCTAATTAGCAGGTTTTGTAGAACAGATGATGTGGATGTTTTGAAATCTGAAGCAAAAATTCCTGATACAATTAAAGACTTTCAGGAGGCTTCATTAATCCTTGTCACGACTTCTCATTAAGGCCAAGAAGAGGACTGAGATATTTTGGGGGGGCCATAAGAAGATTGAGAATTATTTTACATTTAAAAAAATGACAATATATAACCTCAGTCAAACACTATGGGCCTTAAATTAATAAAAACACCCTGGCTGGGGTTATTCCTGAATAATTCATTAGGAGACATGTAGTTTTCTTTGAAAGGTTGGGTGAAGGTAGTTGTTAGGGCAGAAGGTTGGATTACTCATTTCTGTCTCTGGCAAGAAAAGTCCTGGGATCCTACATAATGTTTAGCAGAGGTTATTGTATTAAGCACTGGCTGATAGGTGTTGTCAGATCTTAAGTGCAAGGGTAAGTTAGGTTGTACGCCATGCAGTGGAGGAGTACAGATGAAATCCTCTCCAGTGAAGTCAACCAGTGTTTGGCTTAAAGCTTTACAAGGGGCCTCAGGGCTTGCATGAGTCGACTAGATTCCATCTGCCATTTCTTTATACATGTACATATTAACTCACATTTTCACCGGGGGGTTCAGTTGGAGGGGATAGCTCACAGCAAAAGAATCAAAGAGACAGGATCTCCCTGGGGTGGACACAGGGAGGGCTCGAGGCAGGACCAGCTCTTCCTCTGGCTCACATGTATGAATGGTGGGGGAAGCCAGCCCATAGCACAAGTGGGAAGGGTGTCCCCTCGGCATCCTTCAGGCTCCAAGTGCATCCCTTCCTTCATGGAATAATCACAGTATAACATGGGGAATGGGAAGAATTGATCCTTTTTTCATTTTTATTTTAAAAAAGACCATTTTGTTGACTCCACAGAGCAGAGGAAGAAGGAGTCAGCCCACGTTGTCCAGAGCAACATACCCAAACCACACTAAAACCAGTAGTGAATTCTGTTAATTATAACTAAATATCGAGAGTGTTACTCTATTTGCTGACTTCTTACTAAAGTTGGAAGAGAAGGTGTGGTTGTACTTTCCACTGAGTCATTCTTTCAATACACCTGCGGTGTTTCATTTTGTTTGCCCCAGTTTTTCCCAAATGTCTTCATTGTTAGTGTTGCTACCCCTAAAACTTGGTTCACTGACTTTGTAATACTAGAGGTGATTTTATTCTGGGGGAAAAAAACCCAGAGTTTGTTAATAACAATTTCCATCGGTTTCTTTTCTTAGACACATCTGATGTTTTCCAGGCATGTTTCATTCCTGTGCAAAATATATAAAATTACTTGGGATGTCCAGGGTCTTCATAGTTTATTGTAATGAAAGCAGAGCTGTCTTGAGAACTTCTCTTGAGTCATTGAGTCCTTTCTGCTTTGTTTCCTCTTAATGTAACCTGAATACATTACTAGCCACCACTCAGACCAGCAGCCAAAACCAGGTCTTTAAGAAGCAATACAATTTGGAAACTTGCCCATTAGTCTGGTTTTCAATGTTTTGTCCATTTAGGGTGAAAAAAATGTTCATTTTTGTAAGTCTGTAGCAATCTTGATTCCAAAATGTGATTCATGACTGGCTTGTACTTCGAGTACATGGAAGTATGGTTTTCAAAAGACGTAGGGCTTCTCTCTTGTGCAAAGAACAGATTGCACCATGTGTAGTGAGCATCCAGTATCACTTGCCATGAAGCTGGGTAGATGTGTTAGAGGGGACATGCACAGGTGCAGCCTCCTCCTGCGAGGTGTCACACCTTTGCTGTCTCTCTTCAATGACAGATAATCCCAGATAAACATGTGAGAGGATGTCTTGCTGTAAACACTCAGCTGCAGTTGTGCCAAAGTGTTGAGGGCTTCCTTGCCTCCCCTCCTCCTTGTTAGACACTGGGATGGCATCTGGTGCCAAGAGGAGAGGCTGAGGTAGGTTGAGCACAGTGTTAAGTGCACCCTTCCGTGGCAAAGCAGAGGCTCTTTTTTATTGAAAGATCATGCAAATCCAAATGAGAAATCAATTTTATTTATGGGCCTGAAGAGAGCTTGAGTACTGAAGCAGTTATTGCCTTTGCACATCAGCTCTATCTTCTGTCCTCCATGTGGGCAACACAGCCCCAAAAAAACCATTTATAGCCCAGCACCACAAGAAGGACCATGGCTGGAGTGTCCTCCTGCCATCCTGAAACCACACTCCAAAAATTCAGTGCATGATATGAAGTGCTGTGGTAATGTTGGCATTGAGCATCCTTCTGGGTTGGAAGGGACTGTTCAAGGTCATCTAATCCAAGCCCCCTGCAGGGAGCAGGGACAGCTGCAACTAGAGCAGGTTGCTCAGAGGCTCAGCCAAGCTCACCTGGAGTGGTTCCAGGGCATTGACCACCTCTCTGGGCAACCTGAGCCAGGGTCTCACCACCTTCAGCGTCAAAAATTTATTCCTTCTCTAGTCTCAATTTCCCCCTTTTATTTTCAAGCCATCACCCCTTGTCCTGTTGCAACAGGACCTGCTAAGAAGATTGTCCCCATCTTTCTGCCAGGCCCCCTTTAAGCACGGGAAGGCCGCAATAAGGTCTCCCTGGAGCCTTCCCTTCTCCAGGCTGAAGAACCCCAAAATCATCCTGTTCTCCATCATTAGGATTAGTTTTAGACCTCCTGGAAGCTTTTTGCATGTTTGGGGTTTTTTTCTTGTTAATTCTTCTTAATTCCTGTCCCATGGTCTGTGAGACAAGGAAAGCCACAGCTCTGGCCTGAGAATGCAAAACAAATATTAATATTTTCTCCTGCTTTTCTGTGGGTATGTTTTCATTATTTATTATGAAACATTATTTTTAACAAACTGTTCCAATTTTGGAGCACATGGATACAAACTGTGCTGGAAGAAAAACATATTTAAATGTTCATCTGTCTCTACTTGAGTGCTGCATCTTCCCTTGGGTAGATGTACAATTGCTCCTTGCTTTGCGTGGTGTGAGGTGACAAAATCCCCCTGGGCAGTTATGGGAAAGGACCTACTGAGAAAACAGATAGCATCAGGGTGATGTCGGCCTCATACCGGTTCCATCGCTGTTAGAAACTTGAAACAGAAACAACTGAGAAGTTCATTTATGCTCCAGCTGTTACATACATCCCCTCTGTGTCATTCCACGACGTATCCAAACGGAGTCTGCCGAGACCGCATTCATTATTCATGGGGTAAAACAACTCAGTGTGCTCCTCCTGTTTTGCTAAATGTGCTTTTCATCAGAATTTTCTACAATGCATGTGATGAAACACAAGTAACTGGAAATGTCTGTGTTCTCCCTGACGGTAATTTACGCAACAATCCCTGCAAAATCAAACCCGAGTGGAAGGGTGGCCCGATTTGAGTGGAAATTTTACAACTCCTTGCTGCCAGAAATGCCCTAAGGACACGAAGGTGCTGCTGTTTCTTTGCCTGAGGCTTTCCTGGGCAGATAAACAAACAGTTATTTGAATAGAATAGCCTAAAAGTGAAAAGTGAGGTGATGAATTCTGGCTCACAGTGCAAGGCAATAAAAAGTTTCAGGTCCAATTATGCTGCCAGCGAGTGCACATGCTGGGGATGATTCACTCAGTGATCCTTGAAAAACTTGGGAAGGCTTCGCTGAGCACTTAAAATCTTGGAAAGATGCTAAAAGATTGCGGGGCCCTATGTTTTGGTTTGGAGTAATACACCTATGTGTATTACTGTAGTAATTATTATAGTGTGTTATTATAATATTATTATAGAGTTATATGCTGTGATACTATTCCAGTAATTATTATAGTGTATTATGATAGTAATACACCTATCGTGTATTCTGCTGGTTCCTCTGATTTTAAAGATTTAAAGCATCTTTTAATGTTCTCTTGATAAAGCTTTCCTACACTGTGCGTGATTAAAAGGTTTGTTTGCCATGGACCTGGCTTTGTAGAAAAGCAACTTGTGCTTAAAATCTGTGTTGGGAGGATGGTTTTCCAAGAATGCTGGGCAAAATGAGGCTTTATTTTCTGGTCCATCCTAGCATCTGCATCAGAAGGACTTCCCCAGCTGTGCAGAATCATAGACTCATAAAATGGTTTGGGTTGGAAGGGATCCTGAAGATGATTCTGTTCCAATCCCCCCTGCCATGGGCAAGGACACCTCCCACTACACCAGGTTGCTCCAAAGCCCATCCAACCTGGTCTTGAACAGGGATGGAGCATTCACAGCTTCCCTGGGCAACCTGTGCCAGTGTCTCACCACTCTCAGAGTGAAGAACTTCCAAATCTCTAATCTAACTCTGCTTCCAGTTTGAAGTCATTACCCCTCATCCTAGGAGTACAAGCCCCCATAAAAAGTCCCTCCCTAGCTTTCTTGTAGGCCCCCTTCAAGTACTGAAAGGCCACAGTAAGGTGTCCCCAGAGCTTTGTGTTCTCCAGGCTGAACAACCTGAACTCTCTCAGCCTGTCCTCATAGGAGAGGTGCTCTATCCTTCTGATCATCTTTGTGATCATCTCCTCTGGCCCTGCTCCAAAAGGTCCATGTCCTTCTTGTGTTGGAGGCTCCAGAGCTGGGGCCAGCACTCCAGGTGGGGTCTCAACAGAGAAGAGCAGAGCAGATGGGCAGAATCCCCTCCCTTGACCTCCTGCCCATGTGATGCAGAGAAAAAGAGTAGCTCAGCTCTGAGCCTAAAGTTCAGGATTTTCAGCTGCTGGCTCAGCAAGCTGTGGGTTCAGCTCAAGATCAGCTGTAATCTAAAAATCTCCTTTTGGTTTTCCTGTTTTGCATCACCTGAGATTGTTATTTCAACAAGGAGAAGACACTCAGAGAGGGTCTGACTTCAGAGCCACTGAATTCGTCAGGTTTATGTTGTGTCATGATGTGCACATGCTGAAGGCGTGGAGAGCAACACAGAGAATTGTAGAATCATAGAAGCATTTAGATTGGAAAGACCTTCAAGATCATTGAGTCCAACCATCAACCTAACTCTACCAAGTCCACTGTTAACCCATGTCCCTCAGCACCACATCTCCACAACTTCTAAACATGTCCAGGGATGGGGACTGCACCACTGCCCTCGGCAGCCTGGGACAGGGCTTGATGATCCTTCCAGGGACAAAATTGTTCCTCATGTCCAGTTTAAACCTGCCCTGGTGCCACTTGAGGCCATTTCCTCTTTTCCTGTCATGTGAAATTATTTATTGAAATTATTTGCTTGAATCAGTGCTTTTCATGTAGAGAGGAGTCCAAATCTGAAACACTTTGACTGAATTAAACAGGTCAACTTGTTACCAGAAATTCAGTATTGACCATGATGAACACTTCACATTTAAACTTTAATCTCCAGCTTTGTCCAGCTTTGACCCATGAAATCCCACATCAGCTTTTACTTCCCTTTCCTGTTTATCCAGTCTGCTGTGGTTTCAGCCCTTGCACCAGCTCACTTTCATCAGGAGTTTTGGATTCAAATGAGTCTATCTCTCAAAGGAAATCTTGCTGGAAAGCATAAGAAGTTGTTCCTTTGCTATCATTAATTTAACTGCTCAATGCTTTAACTGTGTGTTTTTTAATTACCTTGTGCCTTTCTTAGGAGCTCACACCAAATCCTCATTTTGATAGGATTATTCATCTCTAATACGCAATTAAAATATTTTACAGTGCCTGCAGAATGCCCAACATCATCTGGGACTGTCACCTGGGGAGCTGTATCATATAATCCGTCGCTTGGAGTTCCCAGTCCCAAGCATCCCTGTTTCCATCCGTGCCTCAGAGTGAAAGAGTGTATATGACAATATATATTTCAGAATATACCTTAGTTTGTGAGAACGCCTACTGCTGCCTTACAGCATGGCTACATTTTTGGTGTGCCAGCCAAAATCTTGGTGGCTTCTAGAATGAGCAGTGATTGCGTGAGGTGCTGCTACAAAGATAAAACAGAACCCCAGCTATAGTGTGAAAAAGTATAAAACAGGCAGTAAACTTCAGTTGTAGTGTAACTCCAGTTTAGCTGCTTTGAGTGCTGTATAGTATTTTATATTACTGAGTAGTCTTAGGAAGCTCTCATTACAGATACATGGGCACACATCTGTTTTCAGAATGTTATTTATGATATTCCTCTCTGATTGTAGTTCTTTCAGTCAGGGAATAAAATATTCTCCTGAAATGGTGCGTCACAGACAATTTTACCTCCAACATCCAACCCATGCTCTTGGCAGAGGGACAGACAAGAACATTTCTGCATCACCTCTCTCTGTACAACTCAGCGATTCATGGCAGAATTAAATTTGTACTATATATATCAATACACATATATTTCATTTCAAGTAATTCATAAATATATCTCTTTGAAGTTGTTAATATCATCAAATCTTACAGAATTCAGACTGTTCCTTCAGTAAACCTGCAATGCATCCACAGAGGATTTTAAGCATAACAGGAGATGATGCTCACTCCTAATTATAAGGGTCATATTGACATTTAAAGCTCTAGTGCGATTAGCCATTATTAAAACATCTGTTTATCATTAGGCAGGAGAAATGTGACTATAAAGTATGAGTAGTGATTATCATTAGCAGTACAAAGTGCAGTGTCTGCACTTAACTCTTCCTGAGCTTCATGGTCCTTGTTACCAAGTACACAGCTATATGTAGAATTGGGGGATATATATGAAAAAGTATGATGAAATATATAGTATAGAAGGATTATATATAATTATATGTTGTATATCAGCATATCTGTATTTTTATATTATATTTAATTGTATATTTTATATATAAGTATATAATTAATTATGTGT
>JAAGNO010018627.1:9948-37855 GCA_033439905.1 Ceryle rudis
AGAGCTTCAAACATGTTTTCTGCTTTTACTTGGTTGGATTGTGCACGAATATGAAAGTAGCTGTGAGTTAGCACCATTTACTCCTCAAGCCATTGACTAATAAGTTGTAGGTGGTACTGCAGAACTGGGTCTTAGGTTTGAAAGGAAGAAACGGATCAGTTCAGTGGACGAAGTCTTTGTTAATGTTGATGGGAGAGATATTTTAATGAAAAAAAAAAAGATATACATGGACAACATGATAGAAGAGACTGGAAAAGCATTTTGCATGAGGTTGAACATGGTGAATTCCAGAATCTTTTCCAATCTTGGTCATTCTGTGATTTCTATCAAGTATTTGAGACAGGGAGACTGTGATCCGCTGTCAGGCAAGTGCACAATGTCTAAATTTTATGTCGTGAAATAGGAGCAGTCTGCAGAGGTGTGTAGGGGTTCATCTCCAAAGCACAGGTAAAGGAGCAATCAACGTGATTTCCATCCAGTGTTATATGGGGCTAGAGGGACATGTCAGGGGTAGCAAAAAGAAATTTGGGAACAGTCTTTCATGGGGGTGGTTGAGCAGCTGCCTTTAGATATGTGAAGTTCAAGGTAATCAAGCAAATCTCAGAAGGGAGAATAAAAATGGTGGCTGGAAAACAACAAAAAAATGCATTGCCTTGGAAAAGTAGACTTTACTCTAAATGGATTACAGCAGCTGGGACATGTTTCCTGGCACTGTTGCTGGGGATTTTTAGCCTCCCCATCATTTTGCAAGATAAAATTCATATTAGGGGGCAGAGAAATGTGGAATAAACTGCCTAAGAAAAAGCTGAACATTTATAGCTACATTTCAGACCAAACCAAATGCGTCTCATATGTCTCACAGGTCTGAGATGGGACAAGCCAGGGAAAGCATCTGTCAGCCGCTGTCTTCTGCAGTTCTGACTGTTAATGTTTGCTTAGCAATAAATGTCTCCTGCAGAGGAGAACTTCATCTGTCACAAATTTGGGGCCTGGAGGAGGGGAGATATTTTTAAATAGATGAAGACACATGTTTAGTTTTTATCTCATGTGTATCAGTGTGTAGTAGGAGTACCTCAGGAAATTTGCCTTTTGTGTGTATGGCTTAAAAAGAAAAGTGGAAGGCAAAAGCAGCTCCATGGATCGGGATTGTCCTTTCATGTCAGTTATTTTCTCCATGCAGCTTGTCATCGGGGAGTTGGGGTACCTTCATCTAACTAGTAAGGCAGCAGCTGGCACAAATGGTTTCATAATTACATTATTTGCAAGTAAGATTGTTCACACGTTGCCGGCGTTGTTTGTAAATGGCATTAGTTATACACTCTCCACGGTCTAGAGCACTACCGCGTGTATGAACTAGACTGTGATACATCTCATATACGCTGGAGTGCTTGAGCTCTGGCATGAAGTGGTTTTAAGTGCTATATCAGAGGTCAGATCATGCCTTTAAGACTGGGAAGAATGCAAAGGGACCTAGTTATCTCTTTCTAGCCTGTGCTGTGTCACCTTGTTCAGGTAAGAAATGAATTCTTCTATGTAATGAACTCCACAGGATCTACTCCAGTAAACAGTGAGAGTGCTAAGGATGTTCTGGTGTTTTTCAGGAAGAATTGGATCAAGGAGCCTGAAGACCATGGAGGGAGACTGTCTGAGCTGCATGAAGTACCTGATGTTTCTTTTCAATTTCTTTATATTTGTAAGTATTTAGAATCCACTTTCCCTCCTGAATCCTCCTGTTTCCAGCAGCCTGCTGTTTCCCATCAGGATAGGCTGTAATTTGGTCAGGTTGTGACAGTACAGAATGCCCCCTCAGCTTTGCACTAGCAATCCCCAAGAGGTTTGCAGCATCCAGAGATGCTCAGACGCTCAGGAAGCCAGCACAGGGGTCACTGTTGTCAGTAATTATTATCAATCACTGAGAGTTATTCCTCTTCTCATCAAGGGGGAACGGAGGGAAAGCTTTAACTAGTGGTGTACATGGTCTGTCCTTGAATGGCAGAAGGAATTGTTGTCTAGTCCTGAGTGTCCTGCTGAGGTTTTCACTGGGAAACACGGTCATTTTCTTACCATGTGTATAGCCATTCTCGGTGACCCCGTTGTTCTCATCTGTGGCAGGATGTGGTGGCAGCTCCCAGTCACCCTGGCCTCTGTGCTGGGGATGGTTCCTGTGTGCCCCATCACTGAGCTGTCCCCTGCAGATGTGGCAGCTTGACACACGGTCTGTCAGCATTAGTGAGAGAGTAAACAGCTGGTAGAGTGATATGTCGAGGAATAAAGGTGCTTTTCCTGCAAATGGCTCATCTAGTGAGCAAGAGATACCGTGAGTATAGCATGTCAGCAGTCACATGCTCAGCAGGGAGCGCACATCACAGAGAAACACAAATTCAGCAGGCAAACACCTTTGATCAAAAGATAGCGATTAATCCAGATCTTCTGCAGCAGTTGTTTCATGCTGGCCTGTTGTCTTCTCTCTCCTCTCCTTGTGCTGTGACAGCTGGGAGGAGCGTGCCTGCTGGGAGTTGGGATCTGGGTCATTGTGGATCCCACCGGATTTCGAGAGATAGTGGCTGCCAACCCGCTGCTCTTCACGGGAGCGTACATCATGCTGGCTATGGGAGCAATGCTCTTTCTGCTGGGTTTCCTTGGCTGCTGTGGTGCCATCCGTGAGAACAAATGCCTCCTGCTTTTTGTAAGTGCGGCGCAGGGGGTGGTACTTGGGGAGAAGGTGCTAGATCAAATCAAGTCCACTTACAAAGTCGTTAAAGAATTGATGAGCCAGAGAGCTGCTTGAGCAAGATTTCACAGTTATGCATAATGTATATCTGAGGCTTTTAGTCCAAATGTAAACAGGAGGTAGAAGGGACAAGACAGATGCACAAATGCACGTTCTCTAGATTCTGGCTTCTGTATTTGCAAGGACTTTTATTTTTCATTAAGCTCCTTGTCTTCTGGTAAAAAAACATCACTGTGGGACCTAACGTGTTGCATTAAGTACAAGGCTGTGAAGTGTTCCTAGATTTCCAAGCATTTGGACTTGGATCACAAAAAGCAACAAACTTTGGCCTGCAAACCAGGCACTGAATCACTTTTGGATTGTCCTAAAGATCCTCTGACTGCAAAAGAACACCATGAAAATCAGAATCCAAAGTGCTGTTGAGCATACAACATTGCAGCACTGGACTGAATCTGCTGGTCTGTGTTGGCTTAATTTGGCGTAGTTTTGAGTGCAGATGCTGTGTTTTGAACTGTTGTAAAATGGATGCAGTAGCCCCTGGAATTTCTCAGCATGAAAATGTGGGTCCTTTGGGTTTAAGGCAGTTGTTGCTCTTCTTGGAACAGCCTTGCTGAAGCTGGAACAATAGATGAGCTGTGGAAAAGGAATGTGAAACACTGATTTTGGGAAACTTCTGATAAACCTGTGGCCATAACCAGGAGCTTGTTGACCAACATGAAAGCCCCTGCTCCTCAGGATGTTCACCTTGGGTGAGGGGGGTAGCTGAGTTCAAGTGTTTGGTCTCAAGTGTGGATTTGAATGTGTCCCATGTGCTAAGTCGTTGGCTGTTTGGTGCTCTCATATATAGGTAATCAGTTTAATTTTTGGAGGGAAAACGTAATAAGATTTTGACTCTCCTTAAAATGCAGAATGAGAGCAAATTCAGCAGCACTGATGATCCATCTTCTCTTTCTCATCAGCACTAATGGCTGATGGTGTTTTTTCTGCTGTAACTATTAGACAAATCTGTAGTGCCGACTGCACAATGTAAGTGTAAATCAGTTTGGGAATGATAATGAAGCTTATCAGAGATAATCTGGGAATGGCTGCTTCCCCTTCTGCACAGACCTGTGCTGGAGCTTGAGTGAATGTGTGTCTCCCAGTAATCAGTAAATGAAATGCAATTAGCAGGGTGATGGGATTAATCACTTGATCACCACCTTAGACCTCTTAGTGACTATGCTGAGATCCCTTGATGGATGCTGATATGAATTTGCAAAGCATTGTTCATTCTCATCACTTGTTCTTTGCCCTCCCGTGGTGAAATTAAAACCAAAACAGTCTCAGAGAAGGAAAAAAAAATAAAAAGAAGATGCCACACAGAAAACTCAGTCAGTAAGGATAAATTATAGAGTTAACTAGTTGAGCAAAATTGAGCAACAGTGTTCTGTTAGCAACCATAGTCATTGCTCTTCTTGTTTTGTCATCTGAGGTCAGACTTAAGACCAGGCTTTTAGACCAAAGCATTGCAACGAGGTGAAAATACAGTTCCAGCTTCAAATGAACAACCATGTACCTTGGTATTTCCTTTCATTTCTCCTCCCTGGAATGATGATGACCTAAGTGTGATGGGTTTAGTTCATACTGATGCCTGTTTCTCTTGTGCTGATGCTCAATCTGCTGGCTATTGCTGTCTGTCAAGTCTGCAGCATGCCCTTAATTTAAGGATATGCACATGCACACTTCGGATACTCTGCAAGATGTGGGCGATATTTATGTAACCAAATTAAAATGCTTTTGGTGTGTTACCAGCTTTCTGTCAAGGTTCTGCATGGTTAATACTTGATAGAGCACTGGAACAGGCTGCCTAGAGAGGTTGTGGAGTCTCCTTCTCTAGACACTTTCAAGACCCGCCTGGATCTGTTCCTGTGTGGCCTGCCCTGGGTGATCCTGTGCTAGCAGGGGGGTTGGACTCGATGATCTCCAGAGGTCCCTTCCAACCCCTACCATTCTATGATTCTATGAATACTTAACTCAGTGCAACCTTGTTGTGTGGAGGGGGATATGAACCAAGGCTGATTCTGTCCTGAAATGCAGAATACTCTGAAAAGAGTCCATTTTTGGTCACAGGCATAAATATTTGAGTATATGTCCCAACACCTCCTTCCATACAAAATGAGCCATGGCTATATTACAGTAGAATTGTTCATGTTGTGGTGAGGGGATTGTGTGCATATGTAGGTGAATATATGTGATGCAAACACTTGTGTCAAGCCAGTTTAGCCCTGTATGAGCATCTGCACAATCACAGAACTTTGCCATCCAAGTAGGCTTTACTGGTTTAATCTGGTGCAGATTTGTCAGGGGATGCTACAGGTCCTGCAGCCTTAGTCCCATTAGAACCAGGCAAAAGCATCTCAAGCTTCTATGTCCTGTGATGTGGTCAGAGAGGGGCTGTGTCTTCTCCAGGTTATTGTCTCATAGAGGTTTTTAATTGTCAGGGAAAAAAAGAAGTGACCTCAGTTATTTTTATTCCATTTCTTTGGTGACTAGCGAAACCCTGCGTTCCTACTACCTGTTGCACACACCTAATGGTACTTTTTTTTTGCATACTCTTTCTTCCAGTTCTTCATGTTTATTTTGTTAATCTTCCTGGCGGAGCTTTCAGCCGCAATCCTGGCTTTTATCTTCAGAGAAAATGTAAGTATCTGATGGTGGGCAAAGTCTGAACCCCAGTGGGACCGTACCCAGCTGGAACACGATGTTAGATGGTGGCCGATGCATTTGTAGAGTGGCTGTTTGTTTCAGATAGCAACAGACCTGCTTCAGTACTAGCCACTTCTAGCACTGCTGAACGTTAGCTAACCTGCAGTGCAAAAACTCTTGTGCATGTTCTAAGCATATGCCTTCCTGAATTGCTGCATTCTCAGGCTCACCAAATTCAATTTTGAGTCCCATCAATGGATCTCTTTCATATTGCCCTTCTTACAACTTTCTGGTCCTTCTCTCCACGGTTTCATAGGATGCAGCCTTTCTCTGCTCTGCTGCTATGTGTGTCCCTCCCCAAACCAGTCATAAGCTTTTACTACGCTCATAGTGAGCACTACCTCATTGGTTTCTCTAACCAACAAAGGTTTGTGCATTTTGAGGAAACAGCCTCAAGTTGCTCCAGGCGAGGTTTAGGTTGGACACAAGGAACAATTTCTTCCCTGCAAGGGTTGTCAGTGCCTGGCCCAGGCTGCCCAGGGCAGTGATGGAGACCCCATCCCTGGAGGGGTTTCAGAGCCATGTACATGTGTGCTCTTGGACACTCCTGGGGGGAGGTAGCAAGAGACTATTTTTTCTCTTTATAAGTTTTGTAAGTCTTTGCTTCAGATCTGAAGGAACAGTTCTGCACACCCAGGTACGGGCTCCACAGTGATGGTTTTAAACTAAAAGAGAGTGGACTCAGACTAGATAGAAGGAAAAAAAAGGGAACATTGAGGGTGGTGAGATGCTGGTCCAGGTTGCCCAAAGAGGCAGTTGATACCCTGTCCCTGGAGCCATTCCAGGTGAGGTTGGCCAAGGCTCTGAGCAACCTGCTTTAGTTGCAGCTGTCCCTGCTCCCTGCAGGGGGGTTGGACTGGATGACCTTGAATGGTCCCCTCCCACCCAAAGCATTCTATGATTCCACTCTCATGAAAGCCATGGGACACATGAGGATAAGGTCAAGATAAGGTCACACTGGTTATTCTAGACTTCTGTGGCATCTGGTAGTGTTAAAACTTGAAGGGGAACAAACTTCTATCTTTCTTGAGCTTGTCTCCATGTTTGTATCACCAGCTTCCCACTCTGTCAGAGTGACTGACAGGAAGGGATTTAGTGTTAAGGAACGAAGCATGTCAGATCCCAGCATAGCCAGAGGTGGCTCTATGCAGAAGTTAAACTCAGCCTGCAAAGTCTTGTAGTTTGTTCTCTTCTCAGGTTTCTTCTGGGAAAACCAAACCAACCAAACAAACAAACAAAAACAAAAACAGACAAACAAAAACAAAACAAAACCAACCAACCAAACAAACCAAACCAAAGAAACAAAAAACCACAAGCCTTATTTTGCTGTTGCTGTGTATTTTGGCAGTAGCTCCTCTGGCTTGGTAACTACTTGTGACTAATTTTGCTGTCATCTTTGTGTTAGGGTGAGGCTTGATGGCTGGACAGGACATTTATGGGGACAGATGTGGTCTTTTGGTGTCCCTGTGTCAGGAAGTATTCTTCACAGTAGCAATTTAAGGTCAGGTTCAGATGCACTTTTCTCCTCCCTGTGAAACTAGTTACATTCAAGGTGTAAATGTACATTTAGGCAACTTAAATCTCTCAGAAGCTTAACAAGTGGGTTGCTGTGATAGTTGTTGCACCAGTCCCTATGGCTGTGGCCTCACTGGGTGCATAAAATGAGACAGAAGAGTAAGATAATGCCCTATCTGTTCGCTTTCCAGGTAACATTCAGCATAGCTTTCTCTTGTATAGTGTTTTACATCCAAACTAACTCAGCAGAGTTAAATTATTAATAGTTGAGGGAGTGAAAGAAATTGAGACAAAAAAGAGGGGAGGAAAGAGATGTTTTCTACTGAGATTGGACATGAGAGGGAGAGTCAGCGAAGCAAAGTGTGGAGGTGGGATGAATGGAAGTGGTGTTGGCGATGGCGAGCTACTGTGATCTGCAAGACCAGTTGCACTCCCAAAGGACTGTTTCAGAGCAGTCTCTGAAGAGGAAGACTGGTGTTAATCAGCTGTGGGAGTACCAGGGTTTCTCTTCCTTTGTAGAAGAGGTTTTGGAGGATGGAGAACCCTTTTTCACCTAGGAGAGACTGCCCCTGAAATAACATCTTCCAAGAACAATAGACAGACAGTGTGAAATGGTTGGACTCCATGATCTTAAAGGTCTTTTCCAAACAAAACGATTCTATCCTCTTTTGTAAGCAATTTTTTAAAATAAGAAAGCTGCTTCTGCTGATTTATTATTATTTTAAATCTTTGTTACATTGTTCCTGAACTTTAGATGTTTAGGACAAACTGTTTTAAGAACAACAAAATGGAATCAGTTATTTTGCTGGCAAACTTGCCCTTCCCACACTAGGCTTTGTTTTAGGCCCAGGTCTCGTAAAAATCGTGCACAGACTGGGAACAATTTCCCCTGGGGTTGCTGCTGTCAAAAGAAAGGTTTTGCTTTATACTTAAATGACTCTTTTGTTTTAGACCCCGCCAAAGGCAGCCAGCGGGGATTATTACCAACAGTAATATCGGTTTCAAAGTCAGCGATTCAGAAATAGAGAAACATCAGAAGAATGTGCTGCTGTCTCTGCAGGGTAGGAGGCTGTGTGGAGAAAGTACGTAGAGAAAGGAGAACATTGAGGACAGACTCCAGCATTTTCTAACCTGACCTTCCCTCAGCGCACCAGGTTCCCAAAGGAAAATGCTGTGTCTCTGGTATTTTAATATTCAAAAGCAAGAAATAATTTCATAGCTGTCCTGTAAAAGCAATGTAGGAATTTAGCAGCATATCTAATTAAAAGGTTGTGAGATTGAACTACCCATATCAGTCAAGTCTTAGTGACAAAGTTTTACCCAGTATTGATTTAGTCATTAAATTCAGCCTCAGTTTTTATTTGTACCAAAAAAAGTCAATATTAAGTGGTACTCGGGGGTCTTTCAAAGAGTCACCACATCCTTCTCTTTTTTTTTTTTTCTTTCTGTCCTTAAATTGTGTGATGCAGTTACAAAGGAAACGAAGGATTTTGTGTTAGTGCTTTGGTGCCCACCAGTACATCTCATACATATGGATGTGTGCGTGCGATATTTCATATTGCACGCCAAGAACCTGAGGCCATCTTGTAGCGGTGTATGTTACCGCACCTGCAGTGCTGTATCAACAGTGGGAAAAAAGGGAGAAAAGGTCTTTTTCAGGCAGCTTAATTCCTCATCCTGCAAATATGCAACTCTAGAGCAGTGCTGGATCCAGACGAGTCTTCGCAGTGGCCAAGGGGTTTTGCCTGTGTGGGTCACAGATCACGAGGTATTTGAGAGAAGGGACCACACAAGTCAAGACCTACTGGGAACGTGAAAAGGGGATTCCCTGAAGTTTTCATCCTGAAGTGGTAGAAAGGCAGCGGGATTGAACCGGGTGTTCAGTTTAACGAGACTATTAATTTTGTATATTTACCAGTCCTCCAGAGAGCAATCCTAAGTAAATGTCATTTCAAGGTGCCTGACTTTCTGAGAAGTCTCTGAGCCAAAATGTTCATTCAGTTTTTCTATTTTACGGTAAATGTAAACAGGAGGAAATGAAATGCCATTCATTTATATCACCTTAGGAAAACCTTTTACATTATCTAAACACTGGAAATATAAGAGAATTCTTTTCCTTCATGTCTGTGGGTCAGTTTAGATAATGTAAAGCATTGTCAGGGAAATGGTCTTTTTTTTCCAGTTTCCAAATTGACTTGAACTTTTCATATTCATTACAAGTTTTTTACTTCCTTTTCTTTCCCAGAAAGTTTCACGTTAGGGTTTCATTCTGCTTTCTCAAACATGGAAGTAAATTCAGAGCAGTTCCCCTGTCATTGGTAAGCTAATAAGTTGAAGATCTTCCTAAAATATGTTTTAGTCTCATTTCAACTTACAAAACACTTTCAAATAGCTCTGGAAATTTAAAATACCAACCAACCTTTAAGTATAAATTTTATGTTACAGTTATAGCTATAATTCAATCCCTGATTTTTAGTGAGCAATAGTTTTATTCAACCCTGGTTATAGTTACAGTTCAGCCAGTGGCTTTTCCCATGTTTCTCCTCTGAAGTGTCCAAAAAAAAAAAAAAAAAGAGAACAAACAGAAACCTACCAAACAACCCCCAACATTCACAGAAGGGAGCTCTGGGAAGGGCTTGGGCAGGGTGTTGGCAGTAGCCTTCACATTTCCACCTCTCTGTGTGTTTCAGCTGACCAGAGAGTTTTTCACCAAGGAACTGAAGAAGCATTACCTGAGGAACAATGACACAGATGTCTTCTCTTCCACCTGGAACTCTGTTATGATCACAGTAAGTCACCTGAACAGGTACCCCCAGCTTTCAAACCAGAAATAGTGTGGCCAGCAGGACTAGGGCAGGAATTGGTCCCCTGGACTGGGCACTGAGGAGGCCACCCCTCGAATCCTGGGCTCAGTTTTGGGCCCCTCACTCCAAGAAGGACATTGGTAAGTGTCATATTAAGTAAGATCATGCCCAAAGATATATTTTTACTATAGAAATATGAGCCATCTAAATTGACTTTGTTGTTACAGTCCTAATCAGGCATGTCACAGAGTGACTGTCATTGGAATTGGAGTAGGAATAGTAGCTGTTATTAGCTACTACAAGGAGTTCTCTGTGTGTGTGCGTGCGTACACGTGTGAACTTAGCGCTCAGTGCAGCCCAAGGTGTATCTCCTCAGGAGGGAAGGGCAGGATGTCAGGCACTGCGGATGAAAAGTCAATTTTAATCTTAAAAGAAAAAGATGATTGCTGCCCTTTATGCTGATTCAGGACTTTAATAAAGACATTTCCTTTTGCTGACTGAAGAGTCAGGGTATGACTTGAATCCTTAAAGAGGATATGACTTGAATCCTAAAATGGGACCTTACTTGAATCACCCACCAGTGAAAACCTGGCCATGAGCTGTGGGGAGAAGGGGTGGATTGTGCTGCTGGCTCCCTTACAAACTTGCTGCATGATCTTGAGCAAGTCATTCTGGATGTGCTCCAGAGCCCCATGTAGTTTGTGGCAATATTCCCAGTGGTACCTTAGGAGTCTACAGTACAACATGGGAACAGTGGGACTTTATTGTAAAGGCTTTGATGAAACAGAAGCTCCAAGGTACAAGCACAACCCACTTCTTTGGAAACAACAGTTATTTTGTCTCTGCTTTGACTAAAGCTTTGATCCCTACAAGTATGATCCTTCGATAGTTTTCTCATACCTGCTTTCCAGTCAAAGTGTTGCCTCCATCTTCCTTTCTTCTCTGTGCCTCTCCCTAGTTTGCTTGCTGCGGAGTGAATGGACCAGAAGATTTTGAAGCTGTCCCTCAACTTCCATACTCCTCTTTGGAAAAGGTGACACCAGAGGCTTGTTGCCAGCGAGAGCTCCAGAGCCGGGAAGGGATGATTGTCAACAGGGAAGCTTGCCTCACAGGTGTCGAGCGGTTTCAGAACCGACAGGTAAGGGAAGACCAACACCACGAAAAGGAGTTTTGCAGCAGGCAGAGGGCTGGCTGCCGTGGTCAGGGTCGTGCCAGTGTGTAGTTTTCATCCCAGTTCCCCTGCTGCTGACAGTTTTCCCCCATCCTTACTCCTTACAAGCACCCAAGGATTTTGTTAGAAGTCCTGGAGAAGAGAAGGCTCTGGGGAGGCCTAAAGGCCTTAAGGCCTTTCAGTACTTCAAGGGGCCTGTCAGAAAGATGGGGACAAACTTTTTAGCAGGCCCTGTTGTGACAGGACAAGGGGTGATGGTTTTAAACTAAAAGAGGGGAAATTCAGGCCAGAGAGAAGGAAGAGATATTTTTGGGGGTCAGGGGTGGTGAAACTCTGGCCCAGTTGCCCAGAGAGGCGGTCAATGCCCCATCCCTGGAACCATTCCAGGTGAGGTTGGTCAGGGCTCTGAGCAACCTGCTCTGGTTGCAGCTGTCCCTGCAGGGGGATTGGACTAGGTGACCTTGAAAGGTCCTTTCCCACCCAAACCCTTCTGTGATTCTATAGTGAGGAAGGCTGGGCTATGAGAAGAAAGCAATCTCCTGCTCAGGTGTCTCACCACCTTTTGTCCTTCCTAGGGCTGCTACACTGTGATCCTGAACTCCTTTGAGACCTATGTGTACCTGGCAGGAGCCCTTGCCATTGGAGTGTTGGCTATTGAGGTATTTACCATTGGGTGACTAGGAGAAAAGCTGCGTTGGCTGATGTCCAGCAGCAAGGCAGACAGGCAGGTGCTCCCCCCTGCCAGGGGAAGCAGCATCCTGCTTATTGACTTGTGCGTTTAATTGCCTGGAAAGAGACAGGTGCTTGGTCCTTTGCCACAAAAAGCAGGGAAATGGGCGGTGCCGTGTGCCTGTGTTACTGCCTCACGTTGGGCCCCACTGTGTTGGCCACAGGGGCTTTGGGGACCCTCCACCTGCCCCAGGGCCCTGTAGAACTGCTTTCCTGCCCTCCCTCCAGCAGCACCCCTGGAGCAGGGACCACAGAGCCTGGTCCCCTACGACACCAGGGCTGGGAGCGAAGCCAGGCTGCTGCCATAGCCATGAAAGGCTTGAGGGGACAAGGGAAGGAAGGAGGGGATCACCTTCAGGGGAAAAAGAACCAAAAAAGTTTTCCAGAGTGGGTGATGGAAGGGTCTCATCATTGCATCACTGATGGCTGGACAGGAGGGAGTGGTCCTGGGGCCAGGGAGGGCTTTGCCGGTCTTCTGGAAGATGCAGCTGACTCTTGTGGTTCTCTTTTGTTTTCACCCTCTCCTCTCCCCCTGCCCCTTCCCAGCTGTTCGCCATGATCTTTGCTATGTGTCTGTTTCGGGGGATCCAGTAAGAGGTGGCCCATGAACCACCACATTCTCCACACGCTCAGAAGAAGGAGAATCAGAGGAAACAAAACCTGAAAACACCCAAAAAACTTTATTTTTGTTAACAAAATGGGGGTGGGGGGGAGGGATTGAGGAAGAAGAAAAAAAAAAAAAAGAGGGTTGTAATATATGAATGACCAAAAGGATTGTACTTCAGGGGCTGGAACTTTGAGGTGATGTGCACTACACTGTACACCGGGCCCTAGCCCAGAGCCACCCGCAGCAGCTGCAGAGCAGGAGCCCAGCGCGGCTGATTGCACTAGAGACTGATGGAGCTGAAGGCAGGGAGCAGGAGGACGAGTGCAGCCGCCTCCCCTGCAAAGCCCATGGGTGATGGTTTGCGACTTTATCATGTTTTTGACCGAAGAACAGACACGCAGGGGCTGGGTGACAGCTTGGCCGAAGTCTGTAAGTCCAGGTGGGTTTGAAACAAGCACTGGTGGCTCACCTGAGAAGCAGGTAGTCATCGTTTGTGCAGTTCTGACTTTTAATTCCCAGCTGCAGAATGAAAATGTGACACATGTTCTTCAGCAGAAGCTTTGTCCCCATCACCTGAAACTGGTCAGAGATGTCAAGCGCTTCAGTGAGGCTGGCTCTTCTCCGGAGTCCCGAGCTGGGGCAGCATGGTCGCACGTAGCGATGGGACACAGCTAAGGCTGGCTGATGGCCAAGAGTTTGGTGCCTACCTTTCTGTTTTTACTAAGATTTACTGTTTGTTGTTGTGAAAAAGAGACCAAATGGCTCCCTGCTGTGTTCCTATCTCCAGGGAACAATAATGGTTCTGGTCAAGATTCACCAATACCGTTGCCTTCCCAAGAAGGGGAGGAAATCGTGTTTAAATTTTGTATGCCTTTGCCTTTCCCTTCATCCTTGCAAAAAAGAAAAAAAAAGTGGTTTGTGGTGATCTGTTAGCATAGGTATTTGCAGTGGTTCCTACATGTTTTCCAGCCCTAAAGGGAGGGAGGATGGATGGATGGATGGATGGATGGATGAGGCTGATCGATGTCAGCTGCTCCCACACTGTTGGCCTGAAGACAGTCTTGTGGCATCATTTCTGTTCAGAGGGTTCTCCCAAGATTCTCCCATGGGATCATGACAAAAGCGTCCGGTCAGGATGGGGTTAGTCTGCCTGTGGGTTGAGAGGGTTTCCTCCCTTCAGATAGCTGGACATTTAACTAACGTGTCATCTACTTGATCATTTGGAAGCGAACTGGAGAAAGATGCCTGGGACTGGACCTTGGTCAGGGATAAGATGGAGTTGCTGAGGCCCCCTCAGGCAGGCTCTGAGAGCACCCAGCGTGCACCCAAACCACTCCAGCTGCTGCACCAGTGGTCATTGTTACCTGCCCAGACAGATCACTGGTTTCTCTCCTCTGGAAGCATCAGCTCCTGTTGCCTTAATTGTTCATCTGGTCACTCACTGACCCCAAACTCCTTTCACTCAGGGGAGGACAGAAGGGGCTGTGGTTTCTTGTTTAGTTTAGGTCTTTTTACAGGTTTTATAGGCTGAGATAATGGAGCAATTTTCTATAGGCTTAAACCAGCCCCTCTGAAAGCTGTAACAGTGGGCAAGGAAGGAGGGGGCAGAAGGCAGCAGCGAGGAGCCTCAAGCCCTGGCTTTGCAGCAGCAGGTATGTTGGGTGGCTCTTTCCTTACACCTCAGGGGCCATGTCCCTTGGGCTCTCCCAGTGGCACTGCCTGGGATACAGGGAAGAAAGGAAGGAAAGTGGCAGAAAGCCTGGGCCATAACAGACAAAGATCCTGCCTAAATACTAAATGGAGCTTTTCCAAGAATGACAGTTCACTCAGCAGGAGAGGGCCCAGGCAGGTTGAGCTGCAGTCCCCCCCCAGGGTGCAGTCAGCATATTCCAGCAAGGAAATGGGCAGCCAGGGCTGCTGAGCGGCCTCAGATGTTGCATTAAACCTTGTGGAAAGCTTTTCTGAACAGTTTCCCCCTGGATCTTCTTTTAATGAGGCATTTTAAGCATTAAATTCTGGTCTGTTGTTCAATGAAGGAAAACAGTATTGCCAGCCAAAAAAAACCAGCGGCGTCTGCACCCCACAGCAGGTGCTTCAGATAGGAAAAGGCTGTTGCATCTCCTCTCATGCAGGCAACGGGCCGAGCAAAAAGTGAGCTTATCTCCTCTGCTTCTGCCTCAGGAGCAGGTGTTCTGGGAGAGCAGTTCCCAGGGGAGGAACAAAACCATCAGCAGAGATGGTCTAGCTGCAGGAGGTGAGTGGGAAGCAGAAGCACCTCCCCCAGTCTCCAATTTTTTTATATATTTGTGCATGGTGAGCAACTGAAGGGGGTGGGGGGGGCGAGGCGGAGGCGAAGCCTTGAAGCCTTTTCCTTCCACCAGTGGCATGGGGGTAGAGCTGCTGGAGCTGGGAGAACTGGACCAAAGCAGCCAGAGCCTGAAGTGGGGTGTCTGCCAGCTGGTTTCTCTTTGGCTTTCTTAAATCTGTACTTCATGATGTGTCTGGTTTTAGCCATCTTGTTTTCCTACTCTCCCCAATGGTTCCTTCAAAAAGATCTCTTGCTCCTCTGTCACCCCGGCCTTTGCACAGCTGGTTTTCCTCTCATACCTTGTCTGAACCCCCATTTTCTGGATGAGGGCTTTAGATCCCCTCTGCAAGCGGGAACACAGCCCGAAACCCTAGCAAATGCCAGGCAGCAGCTCTCAAACAAGACCTGGAGAGAGCTGTAAAGACTGCTGCAAATCGGAAAGGACCTGTGGAAGCTGGCAATGGGCAGAAGGAACTTCCCCAGGGGGAATTTCATGAGCAAGTGACTGGCCATATGGCAAAGCACATCCACTTGTTGGGTTTGTCCTTGGGTTATATGGCTGCCCCCTCTCTTTTCCAGTGGTTTTTCAGCACAGTAGGCAGAAGGAGCAACTGTATTTTTATATTTAACAACTCTGGTATTTTGAGGGGTAGGGGCTCAAGCTGGAGAGCCCTGAGCAGTCTAGGGGACCTCCTCCTTGGTGACTACAACCTGAGCACCTGGGATGGATGTAGCCAAGAGCCCACAGCCCCTGGCCATGCCCCCACCCCTATTCAATGCTGAAGTGACTGTCACAAATGCCTGGGAAAAGGGATACCTGTGAAATAATGTTTGAAATCTATTTTAAAAAGAAGAAAAACCCCAAACTGTAAATGTTCTTTTTATTAGATAGTGGCGCTAATTTATCCTGTATTCCCTACTGTAATGCATTTTTATATTGAATTTTTTGGGGGGTAATATAAACCAGACCACAAGCCTGAGGCACTCTCTGCACGGATTTTGTGTGCATTTCTTAAAAAAATTTAAAAAAATAATTAAAAAAAAATAAAAGAAAGATATTGTGATGGTGAAGTGAAACGGCTTTAATTTTCACTATTTGCTTGGTGTTAAGTACAGCTACTTTCTTACCAGAGGAGAAAGAATAAATCCAGGTACAGCAGCTAAAATGAGGTATAAACTGAAGTGTCCCCTTCCCCGGCCCCACCCCAAGTAAAAAAAACTGTGATCAGAAAGGAGAGGCCAGCTTTGGTCAGCCCAAGCCTCTCCTCCCATCACTAACTCCAGTTCCCCAGACGGTGGTGAGGCAGAAATAAGGCGATGGAGGGAGCTATGTGAACAATGAGCTTTCATCACCCTCAAAAGTGAGGGCTCTATAAACACGAGGGTTTGGATCCATTTTTGGTGGAGAAAAGGGGTCGGCCTGTGACTGCTCCGAGCACAGGGATTCCATTGGTCCAAGGCCTTTCTCACCACTTAACTGATAAGGAAACAGACCTGTGGAGATGGAGTTTTTCCTCAGCAGATCAGTAGCAGAGCCTGAAGTGATGCCTGGGGCTTTTGATTCCTTTAGCATCCTCCTCCCTTTCCCCTCCATACACAAGCCAACCAGCCACAGCTATTTCCTGGTGCTCTGCTGGGGCTTCATCCTCAAGCCACCCCGAGGAACTCCCTCCTAGAATTCATCTGCTACAAATTCACCTCCTTGAGTGAGCCTGGCCACGTCTCTCCTGCAGCACCTTGCTTCTGAGGAGGGACCATGCCAGGGACCGCGGCCTTTTTTTGTAATTGTTGCCAGGCAGGGGACTCCATTTGCCCCTCCTCACTCAGGTGTAGAGCCCCACTTCCATGTGTTCTGTCATCCATTTAGAGCAAGATGGAACAAGAAGCATGAAAATAAACGTAATCTCTCCCCTTTCAGGACCAGGTACCAAGTACCACGAAACCTCTTAGGTGGCCACTGCCTCAGGCTTTGCTCTGACAGAGCAGAAGATACTGAGTGGCAAAACTAGAAGTGGCTCCCTGGTTTAAGTTTTGCAGAGGCAGCTGCTAAGCAGGGAACCAGAGGAATTTGACTTCACCCAATTTTAAGTTCCTTTGGAAAGCTGTTGCTTCCCCCACCCTCCCACATGATTTAACCATCAAGAAGTCTCTGGAGAACTGTTTTCACAGTGCAAGAACTCATTTCTACCCCCTGCTGCGTGACATTTTAAGGTATACTAATCAAGAAGCCATCTACCGACTCCCCCAAGATCCTAAGACCTGTGGCCAACACAGGTGGGAGGGCAACATTACAACCCTCCTGTTACTACTTCTGCAGGATTGCTCTTGCCACAGTCAGTTTTACTTGTCTTTCCTACCAATATAATTTCCCACCCCCCAAAAACCAATGCTCAGTCTGTGTACATTCATGTGACACCCCTCCCCCCACCCCCCCAACACAAAGAATCAAGCTTCATGTACCTACACCAACACCTACAGCCCAAGTGAAGCCATTGCGGCCACCTATGCAAGTGGTGCCCCGGTGTGCCATGCTCCAGCTCTGCTCCTTCTCATCTGTGACACTCCCCAGGCTGCACTTGATCATCTCCTGCCTCACAGGGAAGTTTCCCTCCTAGAGCGCAACTCTTCCACCTGAAGAGGAAGGCTCCTCCTAAATGTAAGTTTCAGTCGCTCACTATCCTATTTTGGACATGTTAAAAGCAGCTTGGCAGGCATGTGTTGTTGGGAGGCCTCAGCATCCAGCCTGCTGCTGGATGTTGCCTCTGATTTACTACTTAGGAAAAAAATAAATTACAGTTGTGATGTTTCCTGGCTCAACTCTTGGCAATGTTCTTGCCTGACAGACATTTTGCACAGCCAGCAGGTACAACATACGCGGTGTCCCAAGTTTATGAGGCTGCTTATAAATGCCAAAAGCACGAACACAACATACAGTGACTACCCACTACAACCTTCTAACTCTACTAAGATATTGAACAGCAATAGCTGTAGTTGCCAGTTTCACCAGTGGCTTGAGGGCTGTTGTTCACACCAGCTCTGTTTGAGTAGGCATCCTTCTACCAGGATTTCAGGCCATCGGCTCTATTCCAGGGCACACTTTGATCCAATCAGTGGTAGTGCATGGCTAAGTCATCCATATCCTGCACACAGGCCTTCAGGCTTTAGTGTCCCCCCCGCCCCCCAAAAAAATGCCGCCTCCAGCTGTGGGCAGGGATAATCTGCAAGGAAAGCACCAGGAAGTAGGGCAGCCAATGCCACTAAGCACAGAAGAACGTGTTGGAGAAACTGGCCAGTAAGTATTTGAGCACACTTAGTTTACCCTTGACTGAGCTAGAGAAGGCAACACTGCCTTCATACACCCCCTGCTGTTCTCCACCCCAGTTAAGTCTCAATGCTACAACTTTTGGTCCTCTCTTCTCCAAGTGAGAAGGGCTGTGATGCCTGTACAGTAGCAGAGCTAGAACACCACCTCCCGCAGGTGGGGCTTATCCATGGGGGCTGCTCCCTGTCCGAAGCAGCCACTCCAGTGCTCGCTCCGCTCTTACCAGCGCTAACCACAGCAACACTCCAGCCCCTACTCAACTGGACCATCAGCCGCTGCCTCGCACCCACCACTGCTGCTACCATCAGTAAACCATAGGAAGTGCGCTGGGGTGAAGGGGACAGGACCCTCCAGTCTAGAATCTTCACAGACCATCCCAAGTGAGGGGATATCTTTGTGCTCAACAGGCTATTTCTGACAGCATCCTTCACTTCTCACATACTGTAGCTCAAGCAGTTCCCGGTGTTGTCCCTGCATAGGGAACAAGCAAAGGGTCTCCCTCCTCTTTTGCTCTGGTCCCTGCTAAGCTTTGCACAGCATCCCACTGGCAGCAAGGGAAGAAGAGCTGTTTGCAAAGTACTGGACTCAACTCAGCCCCATCCAGCTCCCAGCTCCCTGGTCAGTCAGCACCTGCTGCCAAAAGGGGACAGGGCTGTACACAAGGCCATGGTCCACTGGGGAGGGTGACCAAGGGGAATAGCTGAAGTCCTTCATTGCCTCCCTGTCCCCTCGGGGATTTGGTTTCAATGTGCTGGTCTTATTTTGTGCTTTGTTCCAACGGGTTCAGAGCCTGTGATCCCACTGGCCAGCTCCCTCCAGGGAAACTGGCTCTTTTCCCTGAGCCTGCCAGGCCCACACAACCTCCCTGAGCCTTCCTCCCACTGCTCCTCACCTCCTGCAGAGGGGTTGGGGGTTCTGCCTGATGCTGCTCCCTCCCACCCCCCCCACATTTCACCTGGCAATGCCACCAGCACTGGGATACACACTGATTCATGCCGGTAAGTGGAAAAGAAGGAAACCACTTTAGAACCAAAGAGGACTAACAAAAAAAAAAAAAAAGTTGTAACGCAAAATTACCGACACAAACCCCCCCCTCCCACCCTTCCCATGACAAAAAGCCCAGGAATTAGACTTTCTTGGGACGGCGTCCAACTTGGTAATAATAATAAATGCTGATGAGGATGAAGAGGGCTCGGCTGACCATGAGAAGCACGGCACCCGTGGCAATCCGGCTGCTCTCGACCAGGGAGACAGTGGTCACTGGAGGTGAAGGAGACAAGGCAGAGGTTGGTGAGGAAAAACCAAACTGAGGCAAATAGTACAAAGCTGTTTTCTGCTGCCCTCTAATGCGGCGTCTCTGCAAGACCTGCCGAGCCTTGCAAAGGCAGCAGCTTTCAGCACAGGCTCACATGCACACAAACCGCAGCACAGGCTCCTCACCAGCTTGATTTCCAGCTGGGAAGTCAGCCACACACCCACGGTCCCCAGAGGTCTCGGAGAAACCTTGCTGCAAAGGCAGCCCCGCATTCAGGCAGCACCAGCCCAGCACGGTCACTAGAGCAGATTGAATCACAGAATCGTCTCGAAGAGACCTTTAAGACCACTGAGTTCAACCCTTAATCCAGCACTACCAGGTCACCACTTTCAGCATGGGTTGCTACAATCTTTTCTCTCATTGGCCCCAACATCAAGGCAGCCTGCTCCAGGAGATGTCTTGTGCTGGCTGTGAAGGCTGGGATGTTTTTAGGAGCCGTCTCCAGCAGAAGTTGGGCACAGCACAGGGGCACCCAAGGCATGGGTGTCCCCACAGATGTGCCAGACCAGTGGCCGACACAGCACTGCAAGACCACTACAACTCCCAGGGCCTCACCCCGCAGCCTGGAGTGGACTCCACCAGAGCCAAAGACACTGGCTCCAGCTCTGCAAAGGGCCCCACCACTCATGCCACTTGTCCAGCCCACCTCCAGCTCTCCCTTCTCCCTGCCTGATGGGGGTCTGCAACCTGCATCCCAATCCTCTCCATCCTCCTTCTCCTCCCTCCTGGGTGACTGCAGGCACTCACCCAGGAACTGCACAGCAAAGTAGCACGCTTCAGTCAGCAGGCTCCAGCGGATGATGACTTTTTCAGCTGTGTAGAGGGCGTTCCACATGATGAGTGAGATACCTGCAGAGGGACAGCAGAGCACAGCTGCCATGGGAGACCAGCGAGATGGGGCAGCCACCCACTTGCTCCCAGGTGGACCAGTTTGGCCTCCTGTGGGAGGATGGAGGAATGGAGCTTTGCATCTGAAGGATGGCTGCACCACCCGCCGTCCCCACAAGGTGCTGCTGCAGGCTGCGGGAAGGAGCCTGCACCAGGGCAGCCCATCCACAGCCCACTCTCAGCCCAAGCTGCCCCCCTCCCGGCCAAAATAAAACCCCACCCCTTGCAAACACCCCCTTGCCCTTTGGTGGTAGGCACCGCCCTTTGCAGCATGCCAGCCCCAGGGGGGACCCGGAAGGTGCAGTCCCTGCAGCCTGGGAGCACTGGTAGCTGCAGCATGGGATGCAGAGTTATGCAAACACCATATTTTAATTCTGCTGTTTGTCTTCTTTTTGTGACCATTTCTCCAGGCTTATCTCAACTTCTTGTCTTTTCCCTCCCATCTCTTGGCCCCTCACATGGGGCCCTCCTGGGATTCTGTCACCAGCCCCCTCTCTCCTCCCACTCCCACAAGGATGATCTGCACGCTGATGCAGCCCAGCACTCTGTAGAATCAGAGTCGTTTTGGTTGAAAGAGACCTTGGTGGTCATCACATCCAACTGTTGCCCCAGCAATAAACCATGTCCCTCAGCACCACATCTCCACAGCTTTGAAACCCCTCCAGGGACAGGGACTCCACTGCCCTGGGCAGCCTGGGCCAAGGCTTCACAACCCTTGCACGGAAGTTGTTCCTCGTGTCCAACCTAAAGCTCTCCTGGTGCAACCTGGGGCCATTTCCTCTTGTCCTGGTGCTTTGGAGAAGGGACCAACCCCACCTTGCTCCAACCTCCTTTCAGGAAGTTGTCAGGAGTGAGAAGGTCTCCCCTGAGCCTCCTTTTCCCCATGCTGAACAATAACAAGTCCCTCGGTCGCTCCCTCTCCCACCTCCCTTTGCTGGGGCCCTTGGGGTACATCCCCAGATATTTAGAGCACGCACAGCCCCTCTTACCCTGTGCAGCCAGCCTGAGCCCCTAGTAGGAAAAATCCACAGTAGCTGCGCTTCACAAAATATCCCTAAAACAGTTTCTTCGCTAACAGCAGATGTTCTGCTCTCCAGCAGCACTTGTCGAGCTGGGCACAGGCTTTGGCCCCTCCTGCCATTCTGGCCTCCATCCCCTGACTCTGCAGGGCATCAGCATGCCCCAGGTAGGCACTCACTGAGGAGGGCTCCTCCATAGAGCCGGATGGGAGTCTTGCTGCTCACTGGTTCCTCATCGAAGACAACATCATAGAGCTGGTCAGGGAAAGCAAGGGCCTGGCAGAGGCAAGAGAGAGATTCAGCAACCTGCAGTGGCCAGGGCCATCAGAATGTGCCCTCTCGGGCAGCAGCAGCAGCACACTGACATCAAGCTTTTATGGGACAGGAGATGCTGGCCAGGAAATTGGAAATTAAGGAGATGCAAGAAGTATCAATGTGTCAGCTCCTGCTTCACAGCTGGTCTCTGTGGATGAGGCTGCCGTGCTGTGTGTGGTTTATGACCCTGCTAACGAAAACAAACTCCAGTGATGGGAAAAACCACCAAGGATGCTGCTGACAAAGCCCATTACCGAGCCACGGGAGGGCAAAGGCCTGGCAAGAGAAAGCAGCTGGAGGAGGCAGAGGCAGGGAGACAGATGCCAGGAGCTGAGGAGCCACACCTTTGGCAGCTGGAAGCTGGCAGTGCCCATGACCACATCCCTCACTTACCATGATGGCGATCCCAGAAAACATGATGGCGGAAACCAGCTGCCAGACCCTGCATGAGAGGGAAGACAGAAAACCCACCATGAGCATGGGCAAGATCCCATCACTCTTACTTTGCAAAGCATTCCTGGCTGCCAGCTTGGTCATCAGCCTTCATCCTCCCTCCTTGCACAACCAAGGCAGCCACAAACCTCCTATGGGAGGACTCAGCTCCCCATACCCCATTCATTCCAGCCTCCACCTGCAGACCAGCCTCGATGCCCAAGACAGAGCCAAAATCCCTCTCACCCAAGCCAGGGAGGGAAGTGACCCTGCCAAGAGGATGGTACAGAAGGAAGGTCCCTACAGGACGCACCACCCTGTCATCCCTGAGATCAGGAGCATCTCCAGCCCCACGCAGCCCCTGCAGTTCTCAGCACCTGCTGTGGGACAAGAGCTTGAGGGCCTCCAGCTGATTTACAGGGGAGGAAAGCAGAGCTGGTCTGGTCCCACGGACCCCAAGAAGCCTCTGCAGGAAGCAGTGATGCTGGCACAGCAGCAGTGCTGTTGTCGGTGGCCAGAGCTGTCAGGGATGCTGTAGCCGAGGGCCCACAGATGACCCAGCTCCAAGGTAGCCCAGTATCTTCTTACCTGAGCCCCAGCGGTTCCCGGACAGCAAACTTGATTTCATTTCCCAGTACTTGGCTGATCTGAAATTCAAACAAAAGACAGAAGGTGACTGAGCAGACCCTTCCCCAGCCTTCATGCAGCACTCGCCAGCCCAAAACCGCACACTGAACCCCATGTAGGGGTTTCCCTCAGAGGGCTGGCAGGAGGACCAGGACAAGGGATACATCTGTGACACCTTGGTCCCAACCCCTACCGAAGGCTGCCTCAAAACAACTCCAGGTCCCTCAGCCAATCCTCACAAGACTTGTGCTCTAGATCCTGCCTTCACAGCAGGCCCATGGAGCTTGGAAGCCATTTTTGCCAAAGAGGCTGCAGAAGTTAGATGCTAAAAAACCCCACCACTACCTCTGTTTGCCTGGGCAGAAGGTCTCTTTTCCAGCATTACTGCCTGCATGCTTCCCTCTCCCCTGCCCTCACCTTTGAGCGATGGACCTCGCCATCGTCGTCCTCCCCGCCGACCCCCAGGATCTTGCGCGTCTTCAACCTGCTCACCAGGTCGGTCTGGCTGTGCTTCTTCATCAGCGGTGGCGGCTGCTTCGCCGCCATGCTGGTGGCCCTGCACCACCCAGCCCACGGCGGCGAGGTGGCAAAGACAGGGCACAGGAAGCAGCTTTGCTGTCACATGAAATTTCCACAAGGTTCACAAAAAGGAAAACTTATTAAGCTTATCATGTCAGGGTGGTCCTGCCGTCATTGGGATCTGTCGAGGAGGAAAGACAAAAAAAAAACCAGAATTAGAGCAGTGCGGCTTTAGCACAGGCATTTGACCTACAAGCCACAGTCTGTTTTATCACAGCAGGAGGCAATGCCCCTCTTTGCTGTTTCCCATCTTAGGGGAAACACTTCCCAGGCTGGGGGAATTAAAGCCACTAAGTGAAATTCTGCTTTTTGTCTTTTCCCTATGCCATACATGACACCCTTCTGCTGCCATTTCAGGCCAAACACCACAGAAGTCTCATGTATTTATTTGTGTCCCTTCCATACCAGCCTCCGAACAAGAAGCAGCCAGAGGCAAGACTTCCCTTCAGGAGATGGTGTTTTCTGGGAGGTAGAAGACAACAGCAACTAGAAACTGCAAATACTATTTGGGAAAAGAACAAGACCAAGATAATTGTCAGAAGCTACAGTGGAAGAGAAAACTTCTGCCTTGGCATGGTAGTACAAAGGTAGAGGTGCCAAGAGTCCTGGGAAATCACTCTGCAATCAGAAACCCCTGGAAAACCTCCATTTCAGAACGTGTTTTCCTCCGATCCATCTTCATTTCATCTTGGCTCAGCAGAACACAAGTGCTTCCCACAGCTGCCCCAGGAGGGGAGAATTTACGTTTGTGTCCAAAGATCTTACAAGTCTTTGGGGAGTCATGAAACACGGGGCTGCTTATTTTGGCACTGTGCATGCAAGTGTTGTCCGGCTGCCTTGAGAGGCATTTCCCTCTTGCAGGAAAAACCCTTCCCTGTGGTTGTTCACATAAGAGCTTCTTTAGGATCACGGGAGGGGTGGTTTGGTTGTGGGGGTTTTTTTGCGCTTATTCCACTGAGTAACTAACCCTGGGTCCCTGGAAAGGCAGCACAGAGCCAGAGGCAGCAGCCAGGGTTGTGAAATATTTCAGAAGTGGGGCAATGGAAAACAAGTGCCCAGAAGGAAGGAGAAGCTGGATACTTATGCCCACACTTGAGCACAAGGCAAGAAGCTCAAAAAGCAGCTGGAGCTCACGCCTGGAGTTCGCTGACTCAAATCACCACAATGCGGATACTCAAATCTAGATAATCTGCACACAAAACCCACCCCAAAGACAGACTGATGTATCAAAAAGAAAAGCTTGACCTCTTTTTCATTTCTTTTACCAGTTTCTGCAGTCCTTTCTGCTCCAGCAGACCCACCTTCACAAGGCTGGATGCCAAGTGGCTTTCCCACCACAGCTTTGCTACTCAAACCATTCTATGATTCTATTCTGTGATTCATGCTGTATTTCTGCAACTGCAGATCCCAAACCCACGGTGACTGAACCAGCTCCCTGCCTGGATTGGTATCCAGGCCAGAGATCTAGATGATGAGGCCCTCTCAGCCACAAGCCAGCTGCAGCAGTCCATCCCCTCCCTGGAGGTGTTCAAGGCCAGGTTGGATGAGGCCTTGAGCAACCTAGTCTAGTTGAGAGGTGCCCTTGGACATGGCAGGGAGGTTGGATTAGATGATCTCTAAAGTCCCTTCCATCTTAAGCCATTCTATGATTCTATGATGATTCCATGATCACCAACCGCATGTCCCAGTGGACTCCTTCCACGCCATCTGCAGCATGTGGCTTTCCACACCCTGGGCTAGCAACACATCTTAAAACAACAACAGAATAATTTGCTTTCTGTTTGGGATTTTTTTATTGTTAGGAAGAATATACTGTGACCCATGCCTTGGATGAGGGGTATACATTCTCCACACCAGAAGAGAGAAACTCTCCCAGAGCAGTTTCTGTAGGACAGGAAGCCTCACAGACCTGCAGGGAATGAAACTTGATCAAGCCAAAAATAACCTGATGCTCAGACAGTAAAAACAATTAGCAGTCAGACACCACAGCAGCGCCCTGGGGCTGCTCCCCCTGCTCCGTCTGGCACCGTCTGCACACCCAAGCAATAGAGGATGCTTCAGATGTCTCACAAGCCAGGTACATGGGATTCCCTTCCCATGCAAACACCAACCCTTTCAGTACAGAAGGCTCTTTGCACCACCAGTAGAAAACCTCTGGCAAGAGATGGTTGTTACCAACCCTGCCACATCCCTGCTGCTTCCTGAAGTGACTCCAACAGGCAAAGGGATGATGTAGGCTCCCTAGGAACGACCTGTCAACCTAGACAGTAGATTTCCTACCCCTACATTCAATGAGAACACAAAGCAAAACTGCTATGTCAACAAGGAATCCTGGCCCAGGCTGCCCAGGGCAGTCAGTGGTGGAGTCCCCATCCTTGAAGGGGTTTCAAAGCCATGGAGCTGTGGTGCTGAGGGACACGGTTTAGTGGTGACCTGGCAGTGCTGGGGTAATGGTGAGACTCTCTGATCTTAAAGGTCTCTTCCAACCTTAATGATTCTATGATTCTACTACCAACATGCAAGTCCATCCCCTCCATCACCCTCTTCCTTCCCACCACAAAGGCTCTCAGCCTGGCCAACCACATCAGTCCATCGCTCCAAAGCCACCCTCACTCTCCCTGGTGACTCAGGCAGCCGTGTCCCAACCTCAGCCAGCACCCAGTCTCTCACCTTCAACCTGGATGGCTACCACCAAGCATTAGATTTTCCCATGGAGCTGGGAAGATAGATAAAAAAGGAAGATGTATCAGGATTAGGTGCTGGGTTTTTTTTAAGGGCATTAAAAGAGAAGAATTCCTCTGACTTCCCAGCTGCCTTAGACAGGTGTTTGTGGGAGACAGTCACAGAAGCTTTGCAGACCATCTGTCCTGCAGATGATTACTACAGGGAAACATTAGAAGGAAAAATAAAACACACACACGAATTAGAAAACCAGCAAAACCCGAGTAAATCAACCTTTGCTACCAGAAACTAGCAGCTTGAAAAGGCCAGGAGAGCCCTGCAGCCAGACAGGGTAAGAAAGGTTGGTTTTACAGAAAATCTGATGCAATTTGGTATGTCTGCTCACCTGATGACACAGGCTTGGAGCATCATAGGCTCATAGAACGGTTTCGTTTGGAAGAGACCTTAAAGATCATTGAGTTCCAACCTGCTGTCATGGGCAGGGACACCTCCCACTACACCAGGTTGCTCAAAGTCCCATCCAACCTGGTCTAGAACACATTCAGTGATGGAAAAACTCTCTGGGAAGTCACCTAGGGCAGGGAAGTCACCTAGGGCAAGGAAGTCAAGAGACACACTGTGTACCCACAGCACTGGTGAATACTGGATCATCACAGTAAAAGAGCTTCTTGGCACTTCTTCCCTCAACAACCTCAACCTCCCCCGGTTTTCTTTCTGTACCCCCACACACTTGACAATTTCCACTCACAAACCCTCCAGGGAGCCGATGCCCTTTATGCCCCACAATCTTCCAGCTCTGTCCTTTTTGAAAGGAAATAATAAGAAATTACAATTTGGGAAATTTGGTCCCCTCAGCCACACACAAACACAACATCCCTCTGTATATCGTCACCAAGATGGTGATTACAAAGCCATTCTTGATGGATTCTCCCCCAAGAGAAGATGAACTACATCTGCACAACACAATTTCTTGATCTGCAGCCCAGTAACTTACCCAGCGCATGGCAACTACTGCAATTTTACAAACTAACATCTCTACAACCATGAAACGGATATGAAACAAGTAAGGCTGTGCCACCCTGGCACTCCAAAAGCAGGTTCCTGATCCGTTTCATGGGTAGATTTTCAGTCCCAGACTGAGAACAGCTGCTGCAGGACACCCCAGCACCATCAGATTCTTCTTCCTTCCATTTTTGTAGGAAACAAAGGGTTCCTCTTCTCCCATAGCCTGGATAGGGCCAGACGTGCAGTCTAGGCACGCACAAAGCAGGGGAAAAAGGGCAGAGGAATAAATTTGCATTAAGCAGGGAGGTTGCCTTTTGCTCTAGGCAGGACATCTTCCCGACTCCCAGGCACACTGCGCTCACAGGACTCACACCTCTCACTGTGCAAGCAACAGAATTGGCTTCTATGACAGAGAAGTCCAGTAAATCAGGCACAATGGGAAATAACCCCAGTGATCATCCATCAACAGCTGAGTTGTCATGACCCCATGTTATAGAGCACTTCCCGTATCACACGGTCACAGCCACAGCCTCCAAGAGCATATTATTTATATAAATAGGTATCATTTATAAGTCATAATAAATTAGATATTAATAAATCAAGTTTATCTTATTTTTCTATAAAAATAGACATAAAAGCTAGGGTTTGATGTGTGCGGCCTTACTTTGGGTCCCACTGCACGGCTATGACCTCTGGAGACTGGCAAGTAAAGATGATTCCAGCTGCTAGCTGCCAGACCAGATGAGTATTTTGGCACTCATCTCTACTTCAGTCTCTGGGGAGAGAGGAGCTCCAGGAGCAGTTTGCCCCAGACTCCCTGCTTCAAGATTAACCAGTTACTGTGCCAGACACCAAGCCGACCTTCCATCTCTGCAGGACCCAGACTACCAAGGCCAATGGGATCTTGGCTAGTATCAGGAATACTGTGGCCAGCAGGTCTAGGGATATGATTCTTCCCCTGTATCTGGCACTGGTGAGGCCTCACCTCAAGTACTGTGTGCAGGTCTGCGCCCCGCACTTCAAGAAGGATCTTGAGGTGCTGGAGCGGGTCCAGAGGAGAGTGATGAGGCTGGTGAAAGGACTGGAGGGAAAGTCTGATAAGGAGAGGCTGAG